>OMKL01027764.1:1133-21550 GCA_900302295.1 Parasudis fraserbrunneri
TTGTATTTTTTTCTCTCATTATTATTAATTTATTTTCTTTGGGAGGGTATATCTAGGATGTCTTTATACTCACTGATTTATGTGTGTAAGGGGGGGTATGTTTACTATGTGTTAACATTGATTTTTTTTTTTGTACTGTGAACCTTTTTTCTCTGTTTTGAAAATAATAAAACTTTGTTGAAAAAAAAAAAAAGCCACAGGGGAAATCGGGTACTGTAATTGTGTAGAGAACAGAGTAGTTAAAGCATCAGGGGAACTCTTGACTTGCCAGCTGCTTTTTACCAACCCACGAACATGTGTGAAAACTAGCCTTCAGCTCCCTTGTATCTGATATTTCTCTTTAAACCTTTCACCAAACTAGACCCGACATTGTCAGATTACAGTTGCGTCGCCATACGATTTCTCCCCCACTCGCACTAATGCCACCAATTCAAATATGTACACTCACTTCCCAAAATTATGCAACCATTTTACTCACAGTCTAAAGCCCTGAATTAAGGTCCTGAATAAGCTACTGCACAGCAAATATAGGTGTCTCACACACCTATATTTGATACTGAAGCAACTTGGATGTCAGTTTTTGAGCCATGACAACACCCAAAATGTTGCCTGCAAAAGACTAGGTAAGCCTTGTTTTTAGCCAAGCCGCTTTGCCGTAAAGGCCATTACTATGTTGTAACAGTTAGATGTCTCTCTGTAGAGTTGCAGCGCTTTCTGCACTGCAACTAAAAGTTGAGAGACCTTTACTTTGACATTTCCTAAACCTGTTATTATATGGCATTCCATTGGCTCTAGAGATACAATGTGCCGGGCTTGGAGCAGGAGAAGAACCTTGCTGCCATGGTGTAAGAAGTGGTCCTGCTCTTTACCCTATGACTTGCTTTTGAGTTCTTTTGCTCCTGTTGGCTGAGTACTGGTCTCACGCAGTCATTAATAAAGTCACATCACATTAGTTCTGTGTCTGTTCATCTTAAGATAACATAAGATAAGGCAAGGCCTTTACTGTCACTGGTGGGATATTACATCGTTGTCAAGAACAGAAGAAAAAAAATAAAAAGAAATAAAAGTTAGATTACATGAAAGAGTAAGGTAAGTCAAAGTACAAACAAACAAAGGGTCACATTCCTATTCACATAAACTCATATCTACAGGTATTCATAGTTACATACATAGTTATCACGTGTGTGTTTAAGTATATAAAATCTCAATATAAGAATTCACAGTTGCTCGTCCTCTGGCCTTGGGTAGTTCATTCAATATTTGTACTCTTTCCCAAAGTTAGAAACAGCAGAATGTAATAACCCTAATCCAGGGCTTCTCAAACTCTGGACTGAACTGCAAATCAATCTGGACCGGACCCTATCATATTAGATGTAAATTAATGTAGGAATATATTTTCTTGTGTCCGA
Source organism: Parasudis fraserbrunneri (assembly GCA_900302295.1). Taxonomy (NCBI): domain Eukaryota; kingdom Metazoa; phylum Chordata; class Actinopteri; order Aulopiformes; family Chlorophthalmidae; genus Parasudis; species Parasudis fraserbrunneri. The sequence goes on from OMKL01027764.1 coordinate 2,543, forward strand.
CGTGTTGTGTTATTGATGCCTGAAATTGTGCCTGAAAAAGCACCATCCAGACCTGCTGTCATACCACTGCATCATTCACCAGACGGTGCTGTGTGCAAGTCTCGGAAAATAATATTCAGATGCGTCATGGAGGCAATTATGAAGGCCAGTCATCTATATTAAACAGACTGGGGTTTACTTTGTTAAAATCATTACACTTATTTTGCTGTGTGTGGTTAGTTGACATTTGGCTAAATCAAAAATGAAAAAATTATTTTGAGTTCATTATTTAAAAAAAAAAAAAGGGGGGAAAAAAGTGTGTGTCTGTCAGTCTGTGTGTGTGTGTGTCACACTTTTTCTGATGGTCTCTCCCTTTGTTACCAGGTGAATGCAACGTATGATGACATGCTCCTTCATAACAATGTGAGGTGGCTGAGTAATAGAAGGGTCCTGGAGTGATTTTGGGCCGTCAGGAAAGACCTGCAGACCTTCCAGGGGACGTTGGAGATCTTCAGGAGTGACACAACAGAGGCACATCTTCACTTTCCAACTTTATTGGAGCAAACTAATGGTAATCACCATCACAATCATGTTGCATTCCTGGAGAGGCTGGCTAAGAATTTCTGAAACCTTTTGATGATTCAGCCTGGATAAGCAAAGTCCTGCTCTGTACTGGATCTCCATTTCTGGAGAAAAATGTTCACAGAGGCACAGAGCATCTTTCCATGGGCAAATGTTACATCTCTGCAAACCGAGCTGATAGATCCCCAGGAGAATGTTGCTCTGAAGGAAGTGGACTGTGACCCTGTGACATTCTGGACAAAGATGTCCAGGTTTGACGAATGAACACTTGGGTCAGTGCCTCCGCCTGGCAATCATAAATTTTGTGCCGAGGTTCAAGGCATTGGCTACAGGCAAACAGTACCATTTCTCCCACTAGTTCAAGCCACCATACTGTACTACGGAATGTGTGTATATGTGTTATGGATGTTGATTTATGTCGGTGCATTTTACTGGCATTGTTCCAGACCGTTGACCTTGTACAAAATTCACAAGTGGACCTTTAATGAAAAGGTTTGATTACCCCTGCCCTAATCTGTGATGCGTCTATTGGAGTACGACGCTGAGCTGCTCCACTGACTTGTTACATATTATTACAATCACAATAATGGAAGAATTATCTAGCAAAGGAAAACGAGATGTGCTGTCAGTGGCCTACAGCGGGTATATCCCCCGACCGGCCTGAACTCTCAATACACCTTTTGTGACCATGCAACTAATCTGAGCCATTGAGGAGTAGTTAATGTTTTTAGTTTTGGCCACCATGAGGCCAGATGATGCAGAACTTGACAGGCCTCCTTGCTATGGTAAGGCAAACATATTTGTCAAGTTTGGTGGAAATCGGATCAGGAGATGCACTAATTCAAAGACTGAACATTTGGCCTGATGGTGGTGCTAGAGGAAAGGTCATGGGGTCACCAAAATCAACAGGCATCTTCTTCTAGGGATCATGAATGTACACAGTAAATTTGAAAGCTATTAAGCCATGGCAGGGGTCGGGCTAAATCTGCGTTTGGGGATATAATTAAAATCAGTTTTTACCCCTGAATGAATTTATAGCAAGGATTGCAGATCTGGACCAGAAAAACAAACCATAACCCCAGAAAATCCCCCTAGGTGCTCTCACACTGACCTTTTCCATGTTTTTTCTTATACATTTTCAATGGAGCTGTATATCATACTGGTGCGACATCCACAGATTTAGGGGGCAAACTCCTCTCCTTCATTCCTCTCTGTAGGGAACAGAAGTGAGGACTTGCTAATAAAAAATTATTACCTGCCCAAGGACACAGGCCTATGAAAAACATTTGAAAGCTGAAATTCAGTGGTATTCCCCAACTGCACACAGATGGAGGGTAGATAAGGTGCAGTGGCAGATAGCTGATTCTAGCCCTTTCTAAAACAGTAACTACCAGTATGTGATGTTATTTTCATGAGACCTTCTCTGGATTTAAAATCAACTAATGTCTTTGGGTTTTTTTTAACTTGTCATCACCTCGATGAGGTTTCAGGCACTCTTTGTTATCCCACTGAACTGGCCTCAGGACAGCAACCATTTTCCAAACAGAATAACAATAGGTTCTGCTGTAACTGTGAGCGGACCAATTCTTTTGACAGTTGGAAATGGCCTTATCAGTTTGCCATGACCTTCACATCACACACTCTCTGTCAGTTGTAAGAGCTACACTAGACCTACCCAATCTCAGAAACAGCTTGGCCATTACCACACATTAGCCTATAGGCTTTTAGCAAGGCTGAAAATAGAGATATGGGGGGGGGGGAACCAGAGGCAAATATTTTCATCATTAATGACTCTGGATGCAAATAGAAAGAACAAGATGATCCAGAGCAGAATATGGCTTTGGAACATCAAAATGCTTTTACCTTAAAATGATCTTATTCAAAGGCAACATTAGGTAGGTAGGGAGATGGTTATTTTCAGTGCAAGTAACGGGTAGCCAGGTTGATCAGTCCCTGTCTGAATTCACCAGACTTGTGATTAGAGCTCTCAATGCAGTGCCTCTCTTCAGCTTGTGTCTAACTACTGCCATCCAGTGGTGAAAGAGAATTACCTACCAGGGCTTAACAAATCACGCAAAGCAATCCTTTGAGTCCCACACGGTTCAGCATCAAGTGTGCACTCAAAACAAAACACTGTTACGGGCAGCATTTGAGGTACATAACAGTATTCATGAAGTCAAATTAATCAGTGCTGCTCTAAATATCAAAACAGCACTAAAACCACATATCTTGGTTCTTTCTGGAATGTAAAAAATGATCAGACAGTCCTGAAAAATGATGACACTTTAATTACCATGTCATACAGGAAATTGAACGCAGACAAAAAAAGACAAAAAAACATTAGACATCATCTCCGCGATATGAGGACAGGAATGAAAGACTAGATGGTAATTTTCTGGGCCGAATGAAGTTGTCACAAAGACATAACCCTCGATGTCTCTCCTCATAGTCTGCTCTCTCAATCACAGGTGGAGAAAGAAGCGACTGACCTTCTCAAGGTACGCCGGTTTTAGATAATCCTTCAGTTCACTCTTTTTCAACCATTTAAAAGACTTCTTTGGTGCTAGGGCGGGACTGCTGCCCGACAGGATAGCTTTAAAGAAAAACACCTTTACTCCGACGAAGCTCTCTGTCCGAATAGCCACGGGCAATTTGTACTTGTAAAATCCGCAGGGTGCATTGCCAAGGAATGTTGCCATGAAATCATTCTCTGCAATTAGAAAAGAAAATTGGCGTTACTCATTTGCCCAGGAACACAAAGGGTAATGTAGTGGAATGTACACAAGCTAGCTCTGCACTGGGTCTGAAAGCAGCACGCTGAGAAATAAACAAATAGCTTCCTGGAGAAAATGGTTGTCAGTAAAGGCAATTTGACTTATCATGGCGATGTGTTGGTGTCTTGTCTCTCATGCCACAATGAATTCCTGGCACTGTTATTACATTCAAGTACAAGAAAAAGACGATTTTGTGCCCCTCTCTCAAATAACAGATCTCCCAGCATAGCGGACACATGCCGGCTATTCGAAACTTTAATATAAAAGCCCCTGTCTGGTGGCACCATATGGCACACTGACAGCCGTTGCCTTGGTAACACACAGATAAAGAAGAAATTGTCTTTTTCTTGTACTTCTAATGTAATCACAGTGCCAGGAATTCATTAAGACAAGACACAACCATATCACCAAGGTAAGTCAAATTGACATTATTGACAGCCAATTTTGCTGGCAAGCTATTTGTTTATTTCTCAACGTGCCGCTTTCAGGCCACTTTCAGACCCAATGGAGAACTTATTATGCGTTCAGCAGGTCCTTGTCAACTGGTAAAGTTGGAAATGTATCATGTGACCAAATCGTGACAGTGTTCGGGTACGCTAGTTAGGTAGTAAAGTCAGGACCAATCAGATCCAAGGCAGTCGATTCAGTCAAGATTATTCAACCTTTCTTTCTTGATGCAGATGGTTTAATCAATTTTTAGGAATCCCAGCATGTCAACATCACATTTCTGATGATGTCTCAAGACTCTCCACGTTCAAAATAAAGTATGTTTACACCACAAAAGGTGAAAGGTCAGTGATACGTCACAACTCATAAACTCTGGTATCATGGAACTTGCCCGAGTTTACCACTGGTATTTACCACTTGGTCGGCCGTAATTTCCTGGTGATAAACTCAACTTTATAAGTCGACGAGGACCTGTCGAACGCATGATCACACTCCTACACAGAGGTGCCTCTACGCCTGTACGTCACAGCCTGCAAAACAGCTCCACCCAAACTGCCTTATAACTGTACCAAATCCGGACATCTGTGACCAAATTAGTTTGAAAGAAAATGCAGCGACAACTTTGAATTGGGTGTATACAGAGTATCACAAATAACCAAAAATTAAGCTTGTCTGAACATTTATGAATTATGCCGTTATCAGAAAAGTAAACTGACTATCTTTTGGGTGATGCTACATCACACAGGGTCATCAGCGTTTTATTGGGGGTCTTCAGTTTTTGGCCAAGCTGCAAAGCCACAAGTGGTCATTATTCTAACCTTAAAAGTTGTTTATAAACCTATCCCTAACCCTAACCTTAACCACTAAGGTTTAACATAGGACATAAATGTAAACATTTTCTTCCGGGCTGTGGGATCTAGTATTTACCCTATCTTTTCTGCGTAAGGAAACCATACCTTTATGGCTGCTCATTGTTGTATAGATGCCGTGAAATTAAATTATTTAAAATTTTTCAACTCATTTTCGGTTCTTCTTTATAAAAAGAGACAAAAAAATATGCCGGTAACAATAATATAATATTATTTATTCAATACATTAAGGGAAAATAATACAAGTAGCACCGGGCAGAGATGTTTGACAGTGGAAAGTCGACCACCTTTCTGCATAGGAGTGTGTGGAAAGCTAGCTTGCATACGTTCCATTGGTACCCTTAGTGTCAGACTAAAGGTAATGGTAAGCTAAAATGTTGTGGCTCCTGACTCGTTCATATACCATCTCAAGCTGAAGTTTTAATGGGTAAGAGTTTGATACGAGTTGGCATATTAATAGTTTAAGAGCAATCCTCCATCGTTTCAACAGATCCGCCCCCTCTGCCTATTCCTTCAAGTCTTAGCTAAAAACATACTTTTATACACTAGCGTTCGAGTCCTCCTGATCTGATAGGCTGTTTGGATATAGTACATGTGTTTTCGATGCATTGACTGGCCTCATGTTGATGTTTGGTCTATTGTGATTTGTTATATTTTTATTTATAGACTCTGGCTTTGTACAGCACTTTGTCAACTACAGTTGTTTTTAAATGCGCTTTATACATTTTAATATGCTAATAATATGCTCCTTTTCAACAAGTTAATATAGGTCTCTGAGGTTCCCAAAACATGTATGAGGTTTTTTTTGCTGAAAATACCACTCAGATAATGCATTCTAGCATGCCTCTATACCCGTCTGTTTCAGTTCTGTTCTCAACATTTCTGTGCCTGTAGCTTTAAATGCAAATGAGCTGCTGCTTCTCACACCCGAGCTACTACAAATGAGACGTTTCAGGCAGTTCAGGAGCAGTGATTTCTGTTGGAGAGTATAACTCCCTTTGGCGTGGACTTTGTGCTTTGTAACTCTGCAGACATTTTACATGCACCTCCAGCTATATAACACACTAAAGCCGCCTACAGACTACATGACTTTCAAAGTTGTCAGATTGCTGTACTGTTCACACAACACAACTTTCTGTCTTGTAACCGGGAGTCTTGAAATCGTTGTGGTTTGCACACTACCTGACTGATTGGCAACAGGGGGTTACACTGTACAAGATCTCTCACTGAGATGAATCCCTGACCAGTCTGTCTGGTCTCCAAACTACATTTTGTCACGAAAACGCATGCGAGAAATGACACGGGAAATGACGCAATACCACGCGCGAGACAGGATTCTTTTCTACTCCCCCAGGTTTCCCCTTGCGCTAGTGTGCAGCACAGGTGGTGCAAATAGCAATGCGTTTTCCTCCCCATCTCCTCTCCTCTTCTGCCGTCACTCCCCGGGTTTCCCCTCATCCCGTGAGTTGCGCTCTCATTGGCTGCAGCTTGTTGCTGCCCTCACTGCCTGTCACAACACTTTTCACACAACACGTTTTGGACTCCCCAGTAGGTCCAGATATTTAGCCTGCTTAATCTGTCGGCTGTCTGCGATGCATCGGTGAGTCTCTCGGGTCGTGTTTCCAGCAGTTCGCACAGCAATCAAGCGCCGAGCCAGTGCCGATTTGCAAGCGCTGAGCCAACGCCAATTTGCCTTTGATCTGGGGCTTTTTGTCACCTGTCTCCAAAAAATGTTGGCGAGTGGAAAATCAGGGCTAAAATCATGTGGTCTGAACTCAGCTTAAAGGAAAGGGAAAACCCCCAAAAGAATAATATGGCCCCTTTTAACTAGCCTTCCAGTTGATTTCAAGGGGGTGGCCATACATAGTCCAAATCAAGAGTGTTACCCAGTAAAGATGACTTACATTTCAATTAAAAGAAATGTTGTAGTTAACATAGTTTCGTGAATCAGTCCCATAATGGCAGTCAGTAGGATAAGTGAGGATGAAGGGGATGACATCATATTTGATGTTTGTCATTAAAGTTTTTGCACATTTTATCATACTACAAAGATACTTCAAATTGAATTCATTTGGGCATATTTTTCTGTGCTCTATGCAGTAAGATTTTCCTGTCTAATAATAAGTTGCACCTCTCTGTATTTTTGCATATACTGATGGAAGGGTAATCATTTCCATTTTAAATTTGACTGTCATGGCTCAAAACAGAAGAACACTTCTCAAATCTATTTCATGAGACAGGTGCGTAGGAGAGGAACGAGGAGATCAAAAGTTGCAAACAAACTCCCGCACACTGTCTTACTTGCAATAATACATTTATGTTGTGAAAAGGGTACATATTACCGTATGCATCTGATCAACAATTTTATATGACTTCCTTGAATCTGTGGAACATGTAACACTTCTTCATTTTTTTTTGCAAAGAAACTAGTCTAAATCCAATTTTAATGATTTATTTTCGAGCACCTCTGTTCCCTAGTATTGAACATATTGCTTTTGGTGGGTGTATCACACAACACATTTTAAAGTTTTCAGTACACCTGCTGAGGCCCAAAGCGACATCCATCTATACACGTCATTCACCCACTGAAGTAGCCGAGGAAGAGCCAGCACGGCCATTTTAAGTTGTTTTTCCGAAAAATAAATCTCACTTGCCTAAATTGCTGGAACGTTGCATTAAAAACTACGGAATAATAAAAAACAACATATTCCGTTTTCAACTGTCCACATTCATAGCTTCTTTAATTGTTGCAACTAGTTAGGAAAAGGGGGCTTGTGGAGGGAGAGTACAGTGCCTTTTCGCCCATTGGATGCTTGTCTCCTGATCCATAGAGAGGGAGGAGAGCTAATGCTGGGCTAACCCACACCCGAGAGTAAACAAGACACATAATCCAATAACAGCATGGCTCCCCTGTGCAATCTTTAGCTAGGAGACACAGTGTCTAAGATGTGAAGCATTCGTGCATAAAGTGAACTGTAGCCTGTTACTAACGTTGTGTAACTTTGCTAACGTTGCTAATGTACGTTGCTAACATTGCTAACATTAGCCTGGCTAACATACATTGCTAACGTTAGCTTCGCTAACATACGTTGCTAACATTAGCTTGGCTAATGTACGTTGCTAACGTGGGGTCCTGAGATGGCTAGCGATAGCTACGTGTTGACGTTGTGTGGAAGTGTGATTGACGTTGCGTAGCAGCGTGAGCTGTGATTGGTCTACTTTTGTGGAGACAGACAGACATACAGACAGACCCTGTTTTAGATGGCTTGGCCCCTACAAACTGGGCATTACATTAGGTAAGCAGTGTTCCTGGCTCCAAAAGGTAAAGTGAAATGATTAATCAAAGCCAATTCATCCCAGTGTGACATCACTGAGGGGAAGCAATTCTGAACAGCTTGTTAAGGCTGTTAATCTGAAGACTTCAAACCCTGGCCAAAACAGCAAGGAGTACATATGTAATTTTTCCCCAGCACCTATATAACATTTCAGACTGCCAAATCCACACAAAGACTAGACAAAACCCATTTTCCATTATATGTCCCCTTTATATAGTACAATCTAAAGAGAACATCTGAGTGACAGAGGATATCAAATGTTGAACACATTTATGCTAGTGTGGTTATTTAACTCAAATGAAGCCTGAATAGTTTTGCAAACTAAATCTCTCCCATTATTTGAATATCATGTAATACTCATACATTTCTAAAAATGTCCTTTTCACTTAAATACCTTGGACAGAACACAGACCACAAATAAATCAATTTTGAAATAACTTTGTAGCACAATAAAATGTGCAGTCAAGGGGCCCCAAGTACTTTTCCAAGCCACTGTGTTCTTGGGAACACATTAAGTTCCCACACTTATTTTCCCATTAAATTCCAAAACTTTTCTGTGACTTTTCCATAACTTCAGTCCAGATTTCCACAAAATGTATTTTTGCAGTGTAATTAATGAACTAGAGGTTGGAATTGTGCAAAAAATTGCAACTGCCACACAGTCTCTTATTTGTACCTTACAAATTATTTTTTTTATTTTATTTTTTTTACATAAATTATAAACGTATGACCATGATTTAAAATTGACATGACTTTTCCAATAGTTTATGGGCATTTAAAAAATGTTTCCTTCATTAATCTTAAGAAATCACTCAGTCATTGCAATCACCTGGTAGAGTGGCGAGGGCCCTCTCAGCGGTCTGTCGAAGGGTCTCTCCTGCCTGCCACTGTGCCTGAGGCAACATCCACAGCTTCTCACTGCCAACCTCCTGCTCCATCAACAGTATCAGAGGGTCAGCCAAGCACCGGTCCAGAGAACTCAAGTCCTCATCAGCTAAGAACAGATACATAGATAGTCAGTTTGTTTACAGACATAAGACTGACCTTGTATCCAGTGGAACATAAATACCTCTGATATCGTATAACAGGCACTATTCATGCTGGCATTGACTATCTTCTTGAGTCCTACATTATTTTCCATTTCAAAATGCCATACTTTTTCCACACCTTTAGTTTCTTGTCTGGATTTGAAGATTTTTATGTGCAATTTCATATTAATTTCCCATACTTTCCCTAACCTGTGTAGGAACCCTGTTCTTGCCTCGTTTCCTACTAAGGAAGGAGGCGCAGATAACAACACCGTATTGGATATTGGGCTGATACCAGGCTTAACAGGGGATCTGTATTAAAGACTGTGTAACTGTACCAATTGTACCAATATACCCTAACATTTTTTTATCAAACCACCACTATACAGAAGGTAACATCATCATCATCATCCAGGCCGACCTCTTGCTCTCGGCGCAGGCTGGAACTGCTTCAGTCTTTGTTCCCACTGGTCCTCCAGGTCCTGGGTCATGACTATCTCCTGGCTACCGTGGTCTTCCTCTTCGTCCGAGTCGTAGCGGTCTTCCTGTTTACGGCTCATCCGCTCTGCATCCTCCAGAAGCTTCAGCTCATGATCGGAGAGCAAGCTTTTCTCCAGCTCCATCTGAAATGTGATCGGATAAGTTACGTTTGTTCTCCATGTACGGCACAGTTCTAGCTCTTGGGTCTTTTCAGTTATGGTGCAGTGAGTGTAGGCTGAAAAGCCACCAGATAAACTGTCCTGGAGAGGTGGTCTAAATGGTGGAGAATAAAGTGGAAATGGTGTGTCTACAACCAAGATCTGTGACCTGTCCATATCTAGCTGGTATACCCGACCTATACAATGCTCAACTGCATAGTATGAGATTGGGAGAAAATGCCATAGGCCAGAAAACAAATGCTCGCCATATGGGCACGACTCAATGTAAACTTTGTTGGTTTTGTCATTACAATACCTTGGTTGCACCGATGGCACAACGTTTCAATAGTCACTCGATCGTTTGTAAAGGTCAGTGTTTATAATCCCAGCACTTCAATTACGGAAATCCATAGGAAACCAGCTAGTCCACATTAGAGCTGCAACGATTAATCGATTAGTTGTCAACTATTAAATTAATCGCCAACTATTTTGATAGTCGATTAATCGGTTTGAGTCATTAAAAAAAAAAAGAAGTCTAAATTCTCTAATTTCAGGTTGTTAAATGTGAGTATTTTCTGTTTTCTTTAATCCTCTATGACAATTAACTGAATATCTTTGGGTTGCGGACAAACAAGACAGCTGAGGATGTCATCTTGGGCTTTGGGAAATACTGATCGACATTTTTCACCATTTTCTGACATTTTATAGATCAAACAACGAATCGATTAATCGAGAAAATAATTGACAGATTAATCGATAATGAAAATAATCGTTAGTTGCAGCCCTAGTCCATATAACTTCCCGTGACAGCAAGTTACCAAGGAATACACTTTTAGATTGTTGTTCTGCAAAAATTTATATTTTCCCCAGAAATTCAAAATATTATATTCTCTGTTTCATGAGTTTTGAGCTCTCAAGACCAAGCAAAATGCAATCATATGTCATCCCCCACTAGGGATGTATCGCTCAAGTTTTTTTGCCCTCAATCTCGATCCAAGTCATTTAATATTAAGTATCTGCCAATACGGAGTTCCGATCCAATATTTGTATCTTCCTAGATAATACCGCTGGACAATGCACATTTCAAGTATATTAAGAGTTAGTCAAACCAATCCAATGTAGGTTAAGATATGATTGATAATTGAATAGTTCTGCTTAAATACAAAAAAGCAGCCTAAATAACAGCTTTTTCTAAATGTTTTTGATCTGGCTTAATATAGCAGATACCGATCAATTAAAATACACCGTGATCGGCTCCGTTTCCGATCTGTCCGATCCGATCGGGAACCCCACATTATTAAACATTTCCTGGGTGTTTTTAATAGGTCGGGGGACTGGTTTTCAGTCAGACGCACACAGCTAAAAGCTGATGCATTACTGACTGATTGCATGATGGATATTTTAGTCAGTTCGCCGATCTTTGCCAGCTTACCTGATGCATGAGCTCAGCAAACTGCTCCATTAAAGGAGTCCTATCTTGCGTTATGACAGGTAACCTCTGAAGACACACTGCTCCCATCAGCTTCCATGGCGAAGCAACGCCTTCTGTTTGGCGTTGTGTCTTAAGTGTAGCGCGATAAGCATAACTTGATGAAATCTGACGAACCCCTGTTTTGCTAACCGCTGTCTGCCCGACAAAATTTAGAAATTGCAGTAAAGGGCGACTCGCCGTTCTCACACAGGGCGCAGCCATTTTCGATTTCCCACACTTGCTTCTCCCAGAATGCTGTGTGAAAGAGGTTGAGATTATTCTGACAAGGGGTAGCTTAAATAGTAATGAGTCTTGTTCAACAAAGATATGTTGTCATTTTTCATTCAGGATACTGAATCTGTGATTTCATACAATATTATCAACAAATATGTAAAGAAATACCAGAAAACTAGTTATAACAGAAACATAAATATTTTCATTATTTTTATATACCCCCTTGACGGACTATGTACTTGTCGGGATCAGCATCACACTCAATGTCACTCACACGTTTGTTTTAAGGAAAAGTCAGCTAACATTTGCTGTCAAGTGAGCTTCAATTGATTAGATGAATCATGTATAAATTAAGTTGTCTATTTGTTAACTCTGTAAGGAATGCATGCCAACACGTAACGGGGTCTTTGTACACAGGAGGCTTTCTGTAAGTGTCTTGGTTGGGAAATGTTGCTAGGCTAGTTAACGTTACGTGTTAGCAAGGTGGCAGATACTTCAAGTGAGGGTTCTTGCTTCTAACTCCAGTTATCATCAACTCAATCCTAGATGTATGCTAAAGTGCATTTTTGTCATTCATGTCATATGTTTATTGTGTGCATGTTCTTCAGTTGTAGCTAGCCTAATCGATAATTACAGGGTGCTACTGTGCTGCAGTTTTAGCTAAGGAAATTCACGTTGGCGTTGGCGTTAACGTTAATTTATTTTACCCAGCAAATTGAAAAAATGACTGACTGATTTGCAACTTTAGAGGGAAGGGTGCTTTCAATTAATTTCACAAATCATAGTCCTACATTTAATTTATGTGCTCCTTGCAAGACGAAGAAGACGAAGATGATGATGATGATGATTGAACATAAATGTGAACAGATGATGGTGAGTGTGCATTGTGTGTCTACAGATGGGGAAATGGTGGGCTCCTGCGAGCAGTATGTTCCAGTGCTGTCAGATTTCAAGAAGCGGCACCTGTCACCTCCAGGCCTGGGAAAAGTCTCAAAGAGTTTAGGTGGAAAAACGCTTCACATTAATGTTATTCTGACTTCTTGAACCTTGAATATCTTGACTTTTCTTACACTTTTATACATTATAGATATCATGTTTCTTGCGAAATACAAAAAAATATATGAGATATTGTCATTTTTTGTTTTGAAGTTACTATCCACCAATGCCTGGTGAAGACAGTGCATTAAGTTGGGGCGGACAGAAGTTTGAAGAGTTGCCAATTGTACATATTAAAGCCACATACAACAAGTAAGTTGGGACCTTACAATGTGAAGGGAAAACATTTTTATCGTAGGTTTGGTACTGCTGTTTCACTTGAGTCTAACACACTGTAAATGCATAGCATAATGCCAAGCACAGTGTGTGAATCTTAATATACCAGTACTTACAGTAAAGAACCCTTGTGTAATATTGATTTCACATACAGTATGCCTTTGCATAATGCTAAAAATGCACACATTCAAAATATGTATACAGAAACCCTGTATACAGACCACTTCACACTACTTGGTTTGATTTTGTATTTGGATCTCTTTTAGCCTTATCGGGCTAATTTTCCAAGAGTCCATATCATTAAAACAACATTTAATAACAGGAACATAATGCTAGGACTGGGAGGTATACTGAATATGAAGGTATGCCATCATGGATCCATACAAAGGTATGGATTTTTACTATACCGTAATCCACGATATATTACACATCATAAACAAAATAGATGTACTGTATGTTTTTAAGTTAAGATATTTTTTCCCCCTTGCAGCATAATTGAAAAAGAAAATGGACCATTTTGAATGAAACAGCACCATGGCAATTGTATTACAAGATAAAGACATAAGAAAATATCACGTTTCACATTGTAATTTGTACTGGAAAATATATACCATCAGATACCGCTATACCGTAAAAACTAAGAAACATTTTGTGATATAATATTTTGGGCATATTGCCCAGTCCTACGTAATACATTACAATTACAGGAAAAGCATACATTCAACACATTCACGGCATAATACACACAACACAGCCTACATGGATAATGATGCATACATGCCATACCCAGTCATCCAGTAGATAAGACATTATGAGTGATGATGATAGTCTTATAGTTACAATACATCCATTTTTGGTCGGTTATTTTTGGTCGGCGCACCAGTTCTGAGTACAAGTGACCCTGTTGACTCTCCTGCACCAGCACACACATCCAGGTGACAGACAGCGCGGGACTCTTCCTGGCCAGGACGTCCTGCGGCAGAGAGGGCTTCAAGAACATCAAGAAGTCCACTCCCCTTGCTGCTCAGACAACGGGCATGTCTGCTGCCACGGTAACGCCACCTCACCGTCGTTCTCAGAGCTCCATAAGCTGCATGTCTTATCTTCCTCTCAACTGCTCAGAAGGTGACACGATATGGTAGCAACTACTCAGGACGGTAAATTAACAGGATCTGTCACAGGGATCCTGCCAAATCAAGAGAATCTCGAAAATATTCATTTCTGATGAGAGCAGTTCACTGTCGCCCCACACTAACTAACCTGTCTCATGACAGTAAGGCAGTAAAAACCCACTAATGGAGGTCCTTCAAACCACCGAAATGTTCACAACACAGAAATGTTGTACATTTAAATACGGGGCTACGCCTATTCAAAATGAGAAACATATAAGCACACAGGATTCCAAAACACCTTGTATAATCTAGTGTTATTTCTAGATAATTGGATGCATCAACAGGGAAATTCGATTGACTGCTCACAACTATCAGAACAGATTTTCATTCACGTTGCTATTTTCATTCCTTTTACCTGAACAGTAGCCCGGTCAGTTTAGACAGTGTTAATACACTACAGTTGCTCAATACAGTATGTTGCTGGTAGGATACAAATCAGTATTCGAGAGCCCAGATTATGTCTCATTGCCACAAGAAGGCATCAGGGCCATAATGTGACATACAGAGTAGTATTATTATTGATGACTCACAGTGACAGTGTACTGATTAAAATGAGTTAATTTCATGTAATGCTCTGTTTTCCATTAGTATTAAGCATACTGCTTGGTTGTAAATGATCAGCCTTCATTAAAGACTCAGTCAGTGAGAAGAGTAGCTGTTGCCGAACGCTCACCAAGACTTAGTTTTGCAATTGTTTTATGATGGCTGCTTAATAGGCTAAATTCAAATAGATTTCCTCTTGTAATAAGCTCATTAGGAAAATGAAGTTGTCTATCATAGTGCAAATGAGCAGATGGTTTTGTGTTTCAGCAAGCCACTGATTTGTTGTGTTGGCAGATTTCCCTGGTCAGTCTTTTGGAGAATGTAATTAATATTTTGATGCAACCTCTCTCTGAGGTGGAAACAGTAAAGCTGTATTATTTGACCCAGTTCTAGCTGTGATTCAAGCAGAATAAACAAACTTTAGATTGTTTCATTGTTTTGATTTTCCAGATTTTTATAGAAATTATTTATATATATATATATATATATATATATCTCAGTACTACTATTTGTTCATACCACAGAACATATAGTATGTTGTGTTAATTTCCACCTCTCTCTTTCTCTGAACAGAAAGCCAGTGTGAAGGGCGTGACATATGTGCGTGTGACGGTGAAAGGTCTGGGCCCTGGACGCTTGGTGAGTACAGCTCGTAAGCCTAGATCACAGTACATGTGGGTTGTTCTGGTCACATCCCTGTCTGTACAATAATAAGTCTGTTGGAATACCTGTAAGAAACCACTGGACTGTGTCCCAAAAGCAACCTCGCACTAAGGTCAAACTTTGATTAAATGAGTTAAAATCAACCAAAAATGCTTGTAGAACCCCAGCCCTGGACTAACATAAATACCAGAATCAGTCCATGAATCCTACTCTGATGAATGTATTTTCCTCCTTCCTGTAGTCTGCGATCAAGGGTTTGACAATGGGAGGCCTGCAAGTGGTATCCATCACAGACAACACCCCTGTGCCACATAATGGATGCCGGCCACGTAAAGCAAGAAGGATGTGAGTGGCTCATAGCACCTCCAACTACAAGGGCACTGAGGAAGCCGTCTTTTCATGATATGTTAATAAAGTGTTTTGTTTGTATTATGTTTTTTTTTACATTATTCCTTTGCGACGCCTAGATGATTAATTACATGAAAAAAAAGCTCAGAATTGTCATCTGCTATACAGTGTTTGTCGACATGGTAATAAACATTCATGTCCTTCCTCCAGGTGCTTTGTACCCTGATAACATTAATTGGCAGACAAACAGCAACAAGGGCCAGAGAACCTGATAGTGGCTCTGCCATGAACACACTGCAGTATTATGTGGACAAAATAACAGTGAGCTTATCTGGGTTGTTGAGACATTTAGAGCGCTGTAATCAAAAGAGAATGGACAAGGTAAAGCAACAAATATTTTAAGAATTAGCTCCCTTTATTTCTAGTAAAGTACACCAGACTGCCAACACCTGTACAAGGTATAGTATAAATAAAGGGCGTACAACAGTAGAGCCAGCAGGACCAGAACAAAACAGATTACAGGTCAATCAGGTCATGGGAGGCAAGCGGTTGAAATCAGTTAAAGAATGGAACAGCACAAATGAACAACACGCACAGAAACACCTCACCTGTCAACATGTGGAAATGTTTGATACTGTAGGAGGAAAGCAACATTACCCCGTTTCTGATGATTGATAAAGGGATTTTTCAATTAAAAAAAAGTGTCTTGATTGAGTGTAAATGTTATACAAAAGTGCACAGCACTGGGGGATCGTTCCTTTTATAATTCAGGATGCAGTTGGTAAGGGTTCTGAATACTAACCCTAAACTGAAATTAGAGACCAATAGTGCGAGTACATCTGGTCATCGTAAACAAGAGTAGTTTACACGTCTAGAACAGTGGTTCTGTCTTTTTAGTGCAAGGGGACACTTAACGCTAATTGAAACAACAAAATTCCAAGGCACAACAAATTTTTGATTGAATGAAAGTGTCACCCGAAGCCTTCCATGATAGTACAAGATGCAATGAGAATTTAATTAACTTATGATACGATAGAGGCTAATTCAATTGAATTCCAATGTTAATGTCATTTTGTTTGACATTGATTTGATCTAAATTTAAAAGGCACACCTGTGCTCAGTCCACAAATCGTGCCTCATCACACTAGTTGAGAGCCACTGGTCTAGAGGTTGACTCAGCCGTCCTGGACTGTGATTTCACCGTGGTTAGTGCAAATAGCTTTGCAAGGTTTCATTGCACCATCACAAATGAATGCTCAAAATCCAACCTCATCCTTAAAACAAAAAACAGACGTAGTACCAACACTGAGGCGATTAGCCCTTTGAAATGAACATTTGACTTCCCTCGACTTATGCCGACCCGATATGAAACTGACGCAGTTAAAAGAAAGCTTTTGATGAAACGGAGAAGTGTATTGAAACCCTGAAGAGGGTGTTTCTCCTAGAGTCCAGCAGTGTAGACAGTAAAATCATTTAAAAGTAGGCTTCTGTTCATGTCAGTCAAGTACACTGCACATTCCAAACACTGATCCTTACACATGTCCTCAGTTATATGCCCGTCTTCTCTCAGAAGTTGCAGTTTCAGCAAACGAGTCACGTACAAGTCATTACAAAAACGACAATTGTTAAAATATACATTACTAAGATTTGAAGCGCTTTTCCACATTCAGTGCAGACTTTGACACCAAGGGTCAGCTCTCTTGCTGTAGCTATATATATATACACAGAAGTATTATTCAAAAGCGGCCGTATATAGATAGTATATTGGGACATGCACTCTTTGGTTTTAGATATACAATAGAATACATGACCCAAACAAGCATTACAACAAAAAGAAAAATAAACTTTGATTTATGTAGACAGATGAGAAGACTATAAGCCAGGGTTGGGGTTCAATTCACTCAACTGAAAATATGCTAAATTGAAACTAGAAATAATTTACTAATGATAGAGCATTTACAGACTAGATATGAGAACCATTACGTAGCAAAATATTTGCAATTTTCAAATTTGGAAGAAAATCTACTTTCTGAATAGACTCAATGGGGAACTGTATTGTTGAAGCCATTAAAAATAGTCCATCTATCCCACAATGCAAAGCATCTAGCGTCTTCTTTCGCTGTTGCTTGGCATTAGTTCTAATATTAGCTACCAAACGTTAGAGCTGCTATGTCAGCTACCAAATGCTATGGCTAATGCTAGTTGGTGTTAATCAAAGACAGTCTTTGATTACCAATAGGGTGTTAGCTTCAAAAATAGCTAGTGTTAGCTTCAACATTTGGTAGCTGATGCTTGTTCTGACTTTTGGCAGCTACTGTTAGTGTCAATGCTAGCCAACAGCAAAGCTTTGCACTGTGGAGTAGATTGGGAGGACTGAGCAACATCATTAATGGGGGCAGCCATCCTTAATACTGTCCCTCATTGAACCCATCCTTACAGTTACATATCTTCTAAATGTATGACCCATGCGCTGCAAAAGCAATGCTGTACAGCATTCTGTGTGTATGACTGCCTTATTTTGCTATCAGGTGGCAATTTAGCCACATGTTCGAATTCCACCGAGCAGAAAGGCAGCTGATAAAGTGCTAAAATGGCCCCAGACACACTCACACAGTGAAAACATAAGCCTTCTTAGAGACTCCACCTTCATGAGGGCAGTTTTGGACAAGGATTTCATGTCCTCCAAAATCAACAACAGCGTCCTTTCGGTTTTTAAGAGCCATTGCTTTGCCATTGAAATGTACAAGATGTTTGGGAAATCACTTAAACTACAGTTAAGTTTGATTAATGCACTTAGTGTCATGACATTACTGAAGCATTTTTGACGTGATGCACAACAGGGAGAGGTGTTCAGACTAAGAATCCACCATACTGTACACGATTAAGTTAGATACAAGTCTAAACTTACACAAGTCAAAAGTATATAAATCAAAACGTGTGGTGCTTAAAATATAGGAGATTTTTACACTGACTATACAAAAATACATCCCTTTATTTGATATTTTACCGAACACTTTTTTTCTTTTCTGTACACAGACAGCAACATTCTGGGGTAGAGATAAAATCAACACCAATAAAATATATCCAACTAAGGACTCAAAACACAAGCCAACCTACTGAACTCCAACAGTCTCCCTAACAGTGCCCGTACAGACAAAACATCACCCTGATAGCGATGCCTTTTCAAGACCACTGCAAAACATAGATAATGGCTAAGCTAATGTTCAACACATTACAAATGCTCACAAGATTGACACATTCAGTGGGGGGGAAATGGCATGATATAATGGAAGAAATTTTGACTTAGGGATAGCCCTGGTATTTTATACTCATGATGTGTGCTGTAGTCTTTTTAAAATGGGACTTGTTGAGCTGGCCAGACCAGTGTAGGCTCCATGGTGACTGGTATGTAAGGGGGGAGTGCAGATGAAGAGTAATGAGCAGCAGTCTCAACATATAAACCTCTGTGACTGACACAGCTAAAGCATTTGGTGTCTCGAATATTGCACTTTGAAAATGGGGGTAAATAGGTAAGTAGACTAGAGGGATAAGGATCTTTAGTGCATACACCCATCTGTGTGGGACCTAGGGGTGGGGAAGTGGCTTGGCACTGAGTGTTAAAAAACAACAGGGGGACAAAAAAAAAAAAAAAA
>OMKL01027869.1:15988-28537 GCA_900302295.1 Parasudis fraserbrunneri
TCCCAGTCAACATCCTGGGTGAGGACATGGAGGTGAACCAGGCCTACACATATCTGGGGATCCACATCAACAATAAACTGGACTGATCTGACAACACCGATGCTCTTTACAAGAAAGGACAGAGCAGACTGTTCTTCCTGAGAAAGCTCCGCTCATTCAACGTTTGCAACAGGCTACTCTGCACGTTCTACCAATCTGTGGCCAGTGTACTCCTCTTCGCTGTTGTGTGCTGGGAGGGTAACATCAAAGCAAAGGAGGCCAGCAGGCTCAACACACTGATCAAAAAGGCTAGCTCTGTCACAGGCAAAGACTGGCCACTCTGGAGGCTATAGTGGAGGAAAGGATGAGGTCCAAACTCATCTCCATCCTGAACAATGCCACCCCCGCTCTGTAAGACGAACTGGAGCACATACAGCCAC
The DNA here is from genome assembly GCA_900302295.1 of Parasudis fraserbrunneri. NCBI lineage: Eukaryota > Metazoa > Chordata > Actinopteri > Aulopiformes > Chlorophthalmidae > Parasudis > Parasudis fraserbrunneri. The sequence continues at coordinate 16,408 of OMKL01027869.1, forward strand.
AGACATATCCCCCAAGGTATGACAAGGAACGCTTCAGGCATTCCTCTGTACTCACTGCAATACATCTCTACAATAACACATTTATTTATTTTTATTTTTATTTCACCTTTATTTCACCAGGCAAGTCATTCAGAACCAATTTGTATTTACAATGACGGCCTGGTAAGTGACATGAGTCACTTGAGGGAAGGGGAGGTGGGCGAGAAGATAAAAAACACAAAATACAAAAACACAAAATACATCAATAATAACAACTAAACATAGACACAGGAAAACACTGGCATGCAAACAACAGTCAACAAACGAGATGTGGAGGAAAAACCCCATAAGAATGTTATGGGAATATTACATGGATATTACATGGATATTACATAGATATTGCATGGATATTACATGGTGGAAGAACAACTTTGAAGACAGAAATGGGAATAAGTTTATCCAGTTTTAGGGATTTTTGCAGATCATTCCAGTCACTGGCAGCGGCGGATTGAAATGACGCAAGACTGAGGGAGGTGTTGGTTTGGGAAATGTTTAATTGGATATGGAGTGAGGACCGGGTGTTTTGTGTGACAGACATTGGGTGCAGCAGGTGACACATAGGGGGGGGGTGATAGACCGAGAAGGGCCTTGTAAATGAGAGTAAACCAGTGATTGTTATGACAGGTGTAAAGGGAGGGCCAGTTGATCAAAGAGTAAAGAGTGCAGTGGTATGTTTTGAAGGGGGCATTTATGGCAAACCGGATAGCAGAATGGTAAAGAGTATCAAGCTTGCAACGTGTACCTTTGCATGCAGATCTGTATATTATGTCACTGTAATCAAACATGGGGAGAATGGTCATTTGTATGAGGGTGAGTTTGGCAGAAGAGGTGAAACTGAAAGATTTCTATAAAGGAACCAGAGTTTGGCCTTGACCTTAGACCGCAGCTTTGAGATATGGTGGGAAAAAGGATAGCGTGCTGTCTAGCCAGATGCCCAAGTACTTATAAACAGTGACCTGATCCAGGGTGGCTCCCTCACTGGTGGTGATGTTGAGGGCTGGAGGGGGGCGTGGCACCCTTCCAACAGAACCACATAACCTTAGTCTTGGAGGTGTTAAGAGACAGTTTGAGGTGGGTAAAAGCCTGTTGGACTTGAAGGAAGCTATCCTGGAATGTTGTTAGTACATTGTCAGGAGAATGACCAGTAGCATAAAGAATTGTTTTGTCAGCATATAGGTGAATGAGTGAGTTACCAGCAGCCTGAGGGTTGTTATTGATGTATATGGAGAACAGTGTGGGACCAAGTAGGGAGCCTTGGGGGACGCCCTTGGTGACTGAGAGGGTGAGAGAGAAGGTTTTCAAAACTCACACGTTGCACCTAGTGAGAGAGATAATGAGAAAACCAAGCCAGTGAGTGAGTAGTGACCCCAATGCTACTCAGTCTATTTATGAGGATGGTATGATCAACAGAATCGAAAGCTTTGGGAAGATCAATGAATACTGCAGCACAGTGTTGTTTGACATCTAATGCAGATGTAATATCATTGAGAACCTTTAAAGTAGCTGTAACACAACCGTACCCAGAACGCAAACCAGACTGCACCCCGGATATTATACCATACACATCCAGATAGTCAGTTAGCTGTTTGTTAACAAGTTTTTCAAATACCTTGGACACACAAGGTAAGATAGAAATGGGCCTGTAACTGTTTGGGTCAGCCTGATCACCGCCCTTAAACAGAGGAAGCACAGTTGCTTCTTTCCAACCAGTTGGTATTTCACTGTATGGAGGGAGAGGTTAAGGAGGTCTGTTATAGGAGCTGCAATGATGGGGGCAGCAATGTTGATTAAGAACGTGGCAAGTTCATCAGATCCAGCTGTTTTTTTGGGGGGTCCAGAGAGATCAATTCCCTCAAAACCTCCCCTTCCGAGACGGGCCGAAGGGAAAAAATGTAAAGGGGAGCATGGAGGCTGGGAGGGCAAACAGGACTAGGGGCTGGCAGGTGGCCAAGGGGTTGGGCTTGAGGGCGAGGGACTCTTTGATATACACATGCGGCAACAGCCCTGACCATAGCCAGCTGGGGCCTGAGTCTGCAGCCCGGACTTCATCAGTCACACACACACAGATACACACACACACACACACACACACACATACACAAAATCCTTAGTTCTGGTCATTTTTGCACTGCTCATTTAAAACTGCTACTTTTGCTCACAACTCTATGTAGGCTACTATATTTCTATCTGCAGCCTTGCACATCTGCTATGTATGTATAACTTATTTTGCACTAACTTGAATTTTGAATCAAATTTAATTGAATTGAATAGATTTTTATTAAACAGTAAACATATACCGAAAATTCTCCATAAACAAAGTAAATAAATATTACATGTCAGAAAGGAGTAGGAAGAACTTATATGGTCCTACCCCTTTTCTATAACTTAAATAATGAACTTAATGTTTATCATATACACACATAAATTATTACCTCAATGTAATCATATATAACTTAAATATACGGTATGTCTTTACAGTTTGTGTATATACAGTAACTGTCATAGAGCTAACCCTGTACATAATTTAACTATAATCCTGTACATACTACTACATCTTGACAATGTCTATTGAGGTCTGTATACTTGACCATCCAAGTGGTTCATGTTAATATTTATATGTATATGCAAAATGTTACCTTTAATCTTTCTTATATTTGTATCTCTTTTGCCATCTGCTATCTTTTCATCTCTATCTGTCTTATATAGCCTATGCCTTTTGTAATATCAAACGTTTTTTGTATTAACCTATTCATTGCCTTGTTGCACTATTACAATGATGTAATTTCTCCTCAGGGACAATAAAGGTCTTTTTATCTTATCTGTATAGGAGGCAATGAAGAACCATAAAGCCAACAGTAGTTTTAACAAACAAATGGTAAATGGTAAATGGTCACCCCACAAACAACAACGTTTTTACAACATTTCAATGTTGTAGGCTGCTCCTGATTTCCAAGGTTTTGTTAGTGGGACACTGCATGTTTGGTTTAGAAGGAAAAGACCAGAGGAAGTTACAAGGGATTCACTGATACCACTTCTTCACTGCTGATATTGAGTCCTAAACCTTATACCGGTACCAATACAGAGTTCCAATCTGATCCAGCACTTCTACTGACCAGGATTGACAGACCATTTTCTCATAAGAGAGATCTAACATCCGTCTTTGTGCCACTGCCAAAAATGAGGAAAATAAAGTTGCTCTCTTTGATTTCTGATGGTGTGGAGCACTGGTGAATACATGATACTGATACAGGATGGTATCGGCCTGATATCCAATTCCAGTACCGGTATCAGTGCATCCCTGTCGTGACTGACCTGATACACTTTACTTTAGGGGGCACAATAATAATGACTAAGAACTAAGGAACTAATGAGAAACCATATGTTAATAAAATGTTGATTAACCACGAGTTACTCAAATCTCTCAGTGCAGGGAGACATTGCTTCCCAATTACACATTTGGTGAAGAATTCACAAATTACTTGCTTTGTTACTGGTTCAAACGTCACGAAATTTGCTAGCTCGGACCATTGCACTAATTTATATAAAACCGGACCATCCGAGTTCCCGAGGACCACGTGAGCGCGGCATGCATCGTTGTAATGACGTAAGTCGCGGTTGCGCACTGCCAAATAGGCTATGCTTTGCTTCCTGGATGGAAATGTTTACAATTGATTATCGCTGTACAACATTAAATTGAAAACTGCATTTACCACATAATGATTAAGACAGAAAAGATTTTGCATTTGAAGAGTTTCCGGGGACGGAAGGTTCGTGTGGTTCGGGAACATTATTTGAGAGAGTGTATCCCTTGCTACAGCTCTCTCTGTCAGGCGGACTGTGCCAACGGTAAAGTTCAGTTATATATGTTAGCTACTTTGGTCAAAACAAAAATGCCATTTGCACTTCACAGCTTGGCAACCACAGTAGGCTAGCTAGAGAATGGCAGAAATTTTGCCTGGAATGACAGACAACAGCAAAAGCATGACATGGTAACATAAAAATAATGTAGGCTAACTAACTTTACCTCAAGTTAGCGCATTATTTTAGAGAGGTTTTTGCAATTGTACCTAACGCTAACCTACCACACAAAAATTGTTCCAGCTTGCTCAAAACAAACAGCTTCAGCGGTGCACAGATAAAGTTATTTGGGGGTGTGGAACGGGACAGCCTGCTTTTTAACTCTTTGAGGGGACTTAATAAAATCCTGAAGATTACCTCTCATGGTACCCAAACTTTAGATTTACAGACTAGTGCCTACTTTACATAATTTGCTAGCCTGCAGCGATTTATTCAGTCTACCAACTTGTAGCATATAGCTAACATCAATTTGAATAAAATCATGCACTACAGACATTGCTTGAAATAGATAAAAGTGGTATTTGGATAGATAAAAGCCACTTGGTGATATTGATTATGTGTGCCACTCCAGACCCCATCAGTATTCCTCTTAAGTTGGTAACGCTATATTGGCCCGCTTAAATAAGCAACGTTTGAATATAAAATACATTGTAAAGTTCTATGGTCCAAATTAAAATCACCATAATATACATAACTTTACTGAAAGCTATGATGTCACTAAGCTTGCCTACATGGGTCTGAAGGACAATCAAGGGTTTTCATTTGCTACACAATGCTTTGATGCATGTGGAATGTTGAGGCTTGGATTTATATGGTGTAGTTTTAGTAGTTTTAATAGGTAGTAGTAGTTTTAATAGGTAACATATGTTTGACTATAGCCTACATGTTTGAAATCATTTACTGACATGTTGAGTTTTACAAACAAGTGCCAACTTTACATAACTTGCATAACAGACTGTAGTAGAAGTCAAAGCAGCAGAACAGACCCACACAGGAAACGGGCTGATTCGGGCTCTCACGAAGATCCTCCAGTGGCAGTTTGATGATGTCATTGGTCACTACTACAATCAGTCTCCTCTCCATTATGTTTGTCTGCAAAAATGTGTTGAAATCTGTTGACACTCTTGACGAGCTGTACCTAACCGACCAGTTGGAGGTAGAGAGTCTCACCCCTGTCACTAACAGGAGGGTATTCCAGCTGTGGGTGGCTATGTGATGGCCACCGTCACTGCCAATGTGCCCTTGAGCAAGGTACTAAACCCCAAGCTGCTCCAGGGGCATTGCATAGCAGGCAACCCTGTACCCCTTTGACATCTCTGAAGAAGATTCAAGATTCAAGATTCTTTTATTGTCATGTGCATAGTTAAACAGACAGTTTTGCCATACAATGAAAATCTTACTTTGCTAGTCCTCCCTTCAAACAATATAAAACACACATCACACAGTCCTAACTTTTTTTTTAAAAAAATGCATATATGTACATTTGGGCAGAGGCTATGCAAATATACCTGCACAATATGTAGGAGGGACATGCAGAAATACAAGTTCCAATTAACTTGTATAAATTGTCCTATTTCACATTTACTTGACAGAATGCATATTGCCACTCACTCTTATTGAAGACACCAAGAGCTGTATTGAAATTACCTTTGTAAATGATGGCAATTGTTCATTTCTGTTGTAGTGATCAATTGATTAATGTCATATCTAAACCTTGTTTTTTAATTTACCAAACAGCTGTTCAATACCTAAAAATAACATAATACCACAGCACTCTTTGCAAAATGCTCATTAATTTTAATTAGCTAACCCCCTTCCATGCAATGTTCTGTTTACATAGGAACAAAATAGTGAAATGGGGAATTGTCCAGTGAGTAATGGTCTTCTCTCTTCTTCTCCAGAGGGCAAGGTGCTGTCAGGGGAGGTAACCCATTATGTGGTGCCTGATGCTGGGGTTGTGGAGAATTACCTGGAGATCCTGGAGTTCAGAGAGCTGCAGGGCATCGTCTTCACCCAGACCGCCTGCCAGGCTGTACAGCATAGCAGAGGACGCAGGTACAGTGCATAGAGCCCAGATGCCATAGACATGTCAACAGCTGTTTGTGTTTTGAGTTTGCTTGGCTTGTCACAGTATGATGATCCGTGATTAGGGTGGTCCAAATGTTGTTTGAAATGGGTATCGAAAGCGAAGTAAGGTATGAAAAAAAACCAAAAAAAACAAAAAACATTATGGTTACGGATGGCCCGATACAACTTTCACAATGCCAATACCGATTCAGAATTGTAAAATGTAAGAATTGTCCAACACAGAGTACCGATCCAATCCATTGCTTTTACTGAACAGTGTAGACTTGGACAGTTTGACACTATATTTAAACAGTATATAGACCCCATCAGTTTGGGGTCACTGGACATAAATGATTGCAATATAAAGATATAATAAAAATGTCACCATTAGAGAAATCTAATATGTTTCTGTGTGTTAAAAATGCAGCAAATCAAGTCACTTTCGTTTGATTTCTGGTATGTTAGACATGTTTCTTGGTATTTGATTTCAGAATTGGGGAAATGTAGTATGTAGTAAAAGTAAGTATCCGTATCTGTGCAGCCCTAGTTTTGGTGTCGGTATCGAATCCCAGGTATCGGTATCAAAACATTTTAAACGATACACCGGTAAGCTATAAGCTACTTGCTGAGTGCTGTCATGTCATAAACAAAATCAAAACTCCAAACATTCCCCAAAATAAACAGGCTTTACAATGATAAAGAAATGAAAACCATCACAGGCATAAATTAAGTAATCAAACAAAATAAACGTTAAAACCAAACTAAATCGTTTCTTGAGGTGCAAGATCAGGTGATGCTTGGCTTAGCACCAAAAACAAAATTATTAGTAATGGCTGGAACGTATTCGTTGCCAACCACAGCAGCGGCTTGATTTAGAACTCCACAAGGCCGTTAGACTTTTAGCAGGTCAAGTAGTTTTTAGAATAGAAAAGACTGACCAAACCTGCTAAAGTAGCCAGTAGAACTGACAACGGTTGAAGGAGGGGATGTCTCTTCCCTACAGAGCTATGATAGAGTGTACTCATCTTCTCTATGATAGTGTGGTGCAGCAACTCTCCAGCTCAAGAGAACACAATCTTGATAGAGTTGCGTGTGCAAAAATAATTGGACATGAAATCCTCCACTATCTCTGATATGACATGCACAGACAGCGGAAAGGACTGAAAATGATTGCTGACTTCTCACACCCAGCTAGCTCTCCATTGGAACCCCTCCCCTCAGGTAAAAGACTCAGATGTTCTAAGACTAGAACAACAATAACACTTCCTCTGAGGCTCTGAGAGCACCCAACACCTCATCAGCTGTCCAGGGTATGCAGGGTATTTCACTGTTCAAAGTTGTGCAGTGTAATACTTTTCTTTTAATACACCATTTTGCACTCCAGTATTGCTTTTCATATTCATTGGCTCTCTTGTTGTCTCGATTTACTGATTGGTGGTATTTTTAACTAAAGTGTAGGCTATACACTACTCACTACTGTATATTAGAATTGGTGTTGTAAAGGGGTATGTATATGTGTACTTACAGGTAGATTTTCAAAAGAACGCAAGTGTAGTATAAATGTATTCCCAATCCATGCTTATGTTTTTGCAAACTATTTTCAAAAGAACACAGTATCCTGTGTGAGCCCTGCAGCCAGCCAGTGACTGGAGAACACTTTCAAAAGCCTCACCAGCTTTTGTACCACCTGTTTGCACTATAAAATGAAGCAGCACTCAAAAGAGAAGTTTTCTCATCTTTCATTTTTTAAACGATGGACTATGACGGGATAAGGGCTGAAAACCTCACAAATAGAACCAATAAACATTTTGATCCACATGCTGTATGAAGCCTAGTTTAAAAAAGAACAACCAGCAGCTGTAATCATAGCCTATATCCTTCAAATTATATCCTGTGTTGATGACAGTGTTTGGAAATAGTGTTTAAAGTCTCACCCACTGAAATACTATAGCATATTTAGTTGAGTTGACATGGTCGAGCCCTGTTGTATAGTGCACAGATTGAACTACTGGTACATAAGGCTTGCAAGCCAAGCGGAATGGCATAGTGTTGTGCAGGGGGCAAATGGGTCTACCAGCGTTTGACCGGTGGGAGGTGAACATTTCAATCCCTGTCTGGAGGGAAAGTTGGCTTTAGAATACATTGTTTAAACCTATAGGCTGGCTAAAGTCCCTATACTTTTCATAGATGGCCCTCTGGCCGTTTGTCATAAATAACAATTATAACTAGACATGTGCTGTCAGTGGTTACTCCCACATATCGGTATTGGCCCCAAAAATCCAGTATCAGTCGGGCAGAAGTTTACAAGTAGACTATCCCTCAAAGTATTTCAGGTTAAGTTGACTGTTGTTACAAAGACATGTTGGCTTACACTATCTAAAGGAAACCACATCCTGCTGCTGTTGATACCTTGCACCAGAGAAAGCTTCTTTTGCATTTAACCTTTAATGAGAACCTACCTGGAAGGAGGACATAGAGCTGAACCTCATTATGTCCGAGGTATGCTGATCAAGCTAAACAAGGACCAGCCTGTGAATTTAAATGTCTCTCACAGGCATATAAGCACACAGACCCGTACACACACACACACACACACACACACACACACACACACACACACACACACACACACACACACACACACACACAAATATATACACAAGTACACACACTCCCTTACTCATTCACTCATACATATGGTGTACGTTGCTCTTGACAAAGTCGATGAATTGTGTAAATAAGAAGTCCCCCAAGACAGTTGGAAACATCCCAGGCTTTTTTGCTTATTCTTCCATTTTAAAATGTTGCATCATTAACACGACGAGGCTCCTCTTCTGATATTGCTAGGTAGGAAGGTGTAGCTGGTGGAAGGCATGCTGATGCCATGCTGTGTTAGTAAATGCATAGCTACGTTCACTTCCAATGCACAGGGGGCCTACAAGAAAAATGGCTGAGTCAGTAAAAGATTGTGTGTGTGTTTGTGTGCATGTTTCATGCATATTCTAGTTTGCATTTCACAGCTTTTGTTTTTGTATCAAGCCTAGGTGTTTGAAAGAAAATCTGGTTAACAATCCTCAATGAAAGAGTTTGGCATTCTCACCAAGACCTCATTCAGAAATTCCAGAGGGAACAAAAGTGTCAAAATGCTTTTATAAAATAGAACCTCATTGTTTATTTAAAAGATATATTAATAAATTGTGTACTTTTGAGAAGTTGTTCACACTGTGCAAGCTAATTAGAATGTTGGTAACTGATTTTGGTAATTATTAGGCTAAATTAAATTCTACTGGGTGTAATTATCACACTGAAACCAATAATTATAAGAAGAGGATGGATCAGGTACCGCCATAGAAACGTTTGAAAACGGCTTCCCCATTACCACTGAGAGAGAAAAAACGAAAAAAGATGTAGCCTCCCAGTGCTGAATAATCTGCGAGAACGTTGAGGTTGTGAACAGTTTACAGTTTACAGTTTAGTCATTTAGCAGACGCTTTTATCCAAAGCGACTTACAAGTGTGTGCACACCAGAAACTGGCGATAGGATCAATTCAAGAGTAAACAAACGGTGGTATTCCTCTTCCATCCTCTTATTATTATTCTAGGCTGAACTTTGTGTAACCCAATGAACTATGAAATCATTTTATAGAGTAGGCAAACAAAATAAAATATTCATCACTTTTCTTTATTTCAAAGCTAAGATTGTGTCACATAACAAACTCATCCAATACAGTAAGGCTGGGCGATAACTCAAAATATATTATTTATCATCTTATCTGTGCTGTTGTATTTCTTTTAATTTTTTTTATATTGTAATAGAGAAATGTAGGTACATGTAATGTGAGTACACTGTCATGTAGAACTGTGACATCACCTCCTTTGACAATGTTAATGAAGTTTTCAATCAGTCTTTTCTATTTTGAAAACAAATATACCTGCTAAAATATGTAATGGCCAAGCAAAACGTTTAAATCTAGGGTAAAGGTTAAAGGGGAAATATTTTGGCTAGCGTAAAAGTTAGTTTCACACCCTGCCCATAGATGAATGAAAGATTTAACAATATTTATTGTTTATCATCTGTGTGATTATAAAGTAAATATTAACTCAGATTTGTCACAAAATGACTTCTGAAATGCCTGAGAATGTCAATTGAAAACTACAGTTTCAGTCTGATATTTCCCGTTACCCTGATGTCCAGTGTAATGAACATCGATTGGACCGTACCTACAGTAAGCAGATACCGTGATATAGAAAAAAGTCCCTCTGAATATTGTGATACACATTTTTAGATGCGAGGCAACATCTCGCGTTTTCAAACGCAAAACGACATTTAGAGGCGGCACAAATGCATACAACGCCAATGGAAAGACACAAACGGAGGTGAACAGATGCAGCTTCGCTCGAGTTGAAAATGTTTAAACTTGTGCGAGAAATTTGCCAGGCATGATGGAGCAAATAATATTAGGTTATATAGGTATGTGTTAACAATGAATATGAAATAGACTGTTACAAAGCCTATAGATATTGAGTGGAAATGGTCCCATTTTTGTAAATGTCAACAATGCTACTGTTGAGACCAAAGCCGCTAGCATGTTTTCACACCAGTTTTGATAGTTATCAACTGTCAAACTGATGCAAGTAAAGTGAGACAATATTTCTCTTTGCGTTGTATCTGAACATACTGTATGACTGGCAATGGCACTAACTCACTCATTCAGTAACTCAGTAACTCACTCACAGTTAGCCGCTCTGCCCCCTAGTGGCAGCTCACAGGCATGGCTCTTTGTGTATGCCCAGTCCAGCTTTAGGTAAGTTAACCATCTCAACACCAAGATATGACAGCTCGGAAAACAGATGTGGGTTATGATACGGAAGCTAGCATGCTAAGTAGCTTAATAAACTTCATCTGGCTTACAGTATGGAAGCTAACGGAATTAGTTTGCATGCTGATGACAGGAGCCCAGAGTGTTTGTGTGTTCTTTGCGTTTGCATTTCATGAGCTGTTACCACAACACTAAGCTAATGTTAGCTAGCTACAGTAACGTGTTATACAAGGCAGTTAGCAATAACATGTGCCCACACAGCTCTATTATATATCTGGGATGAAATGTGACTTCCTGAGGTGTGCTACCGCATACCATCCACTAGGTGGTACTGTAATACCACCCATAACGTATGTGTGTGTTGTGCTCTGGGCATTGTTGTATGTAGAATAGTGATTTAATGTCCTGCTCTTTACATAGACATTCCGACTCCATATCCCATCATGCAGTACAACACAAACTGCTTCTCCACCGCTTCGCATCTATGGCACTATGTGTCCTTGCCTCTGTATCACCCAGCCCTGCTGTACAGTATTTTGAACGATGTCCCCCTTTTTTTTGAAACAGGCAATACAACCGTCTGCGCAGCCTGCTGAAAGATCCCCGCCATGACTGTGTCTTGTTTGCCAACGAGTTCCAGGAGTACTCTTACTGCCCCAGAGAGAAGGGGGAGGGCCAGGACAAATGGCAGACCAGGTCAGTGCACGTTCTCTTCTAGAGCACAACCAATATGTCAATTGGTCGATATTTGCTTATCAGCGATATATCGGTATCGGCATGTATGTTACCAATGTCCCGCCGGTTTAGTAGCTGTCTTTTAAGGGCTCTAGCGGGCTAATTCTTTTTTTTAAAGCTAGTGAATATGCTGGTATCAAATTAAACTAGAAATTTTGAGAAATCCAAAGATACCAGCCATGTCATGCTAGCTCACCAGCAAAGGCTGTAGATAGATATTGCTCCAAAGTTATTCTCCAAAGTTATTAAAGCTACTTTAAGCTAGCTTAATTTTGTTGGGCGGGGAAATGGGCATGGCCATTTTCAAATGGGGCCCTTGGCCTCTAACCGCAAGATATCTGAATGACAATGGGCTCACTGGAACCACACAGGTCCCCTTTTTTCAGCCACGCCCAATTTATGCTAGTCCCATGCAGAATTAGGCCCAAAGAATGCAATTGTTTTGCATGCAGTACAAATAGGTTACTTTCGCCTTTTTCAGGATTGATCAGGATTACGTTCCTTTTTGCCCCTTGGATGCCTGCACACACAGAGTCTGACGTGGTCGGGAAGCCTGTCTATAGGCAAATAATTGAATATCTCTGCTTTGCCGCGGTTTGTGGTGTAAATTC
>OMKL01027928.1:1386-14092 GCA_900302295.1 Parasudis fraserbrunneri
TATCAGGTGAGAGAGGAGACAGCTGACACCCCCGGGGATTTGGCAACCTGGACCACATGACTCGTACTGGAATTACAATCTCATCCATTTGCTGCAAGCGCTCTTCACTGCTGAATTGCATCTAGGCAATCTGTTTGCATGTGCAGAAGTAAAGTTTTATTTGACACAGTCTCGTGTATAGAGGTGTGAATCCAAGAGCAACACCGGGATCAGTGCAATGAACGCATATAAGGTAAATGGACAAAACACACAGCTAGCATCAACAGCGTTCTTGCTACTATATCATGTTATGCAACCTGCATTCCACTGCTCCTTGTATAATCATGTACAGGGGTCAACCTTAAACATTTGCAGCACGTTATGACTACATTTTCACTTGCCCAACATAGTATATGAAATGGGATTGGTTACAAAGTGTGATTCACTGCCTTTTCTACATACTACTACTGACAAAATATTATACTAACAAAAGGTATCCAATGACCAGGTTAATCAGAAATAATCTGCATTGTAACTTGATATCCAACTTCAGTACAGTCCCCATACTTGCTCCTGGGAGGTGGGCCTGGGAGATACCATATTTCAAGGTATGGATCCACAGAAAGGTATGAGTTACATAACCAACAACATTTACTGCTTTTTTTTAAATCCAATATAGAAATTGCGCACTAAAACAGTATTTGCAACTGGTTGAGTCTAGAGCATTTTGAATGAAGTCCACACCATGATAATTTTGTTACAGAAACAAAAGATACCAAAAGGAAATCACATAACATTGTAATTTATACTGGACAAAAATTATATATATATATATACACACACACACAGTCAAAACACAGTTTGACCTACCATATATTGCCAGAATTTATAATAATATTGTGATATGATATTTTGACAATATTTCCCAGCCCCACTGGGTAGTATAGCGGAAAGTTATGACCAAACATTTGTAGTGATGTTCCTTGGGAGTTTTAAATTGAGGAATGTTTTCAGTAGTTTTCCAATTTAAAAAGTTTTTTTTTTCTAATGTTACCATCATTATTTGGAAACACACTCAGTATTGAACAAATGGTTTCCTTTAAGAGGTGGAACACAGAAATAGATAATTGCATATGGTTTTACTGAGACCTTGATGACTAACGGCACAGTGCAGCACATTTAGTCTTAAAGCAACATGCCATGATTGCGTCGGCTGCATCTAGAAAATATTTCACCTAGTAATTGGAGGCAAATTATTTGATGAGTTAGCAAGCTCAAAGGAAGCATGCTGGTTGCCATCATCTGAAAGTGAAAGTAAAAAACCTGTGGGCCTGCATGTTTCCTGCCACTAATTAAGCATAACATACTTGAAGTGAAACTTAGATGGAATCCATTTCTACAGGTCAAGCTCAGGGTGAAATTCAAATTATCCTACATCATTGTATATATATAAATAAATAAAAGGTTTGCATTGGACATATTTCATTTTGGTAAAACTTGTTTTAGCCACACATTGTTCAGTGTGGGTTCAGGGACCCACAGTGATGTTTCACCTCTTCTTTTGTTTTATTTCCATTAATCTGAAAATCCTACTTCTACACAAACAAGCTAAAGCAGGGTGACTGAGATGCGATTTTTTACCACGTTTTATTGGCATTTGCATGCTTGCGATTATCAACAAAGAGATTTGTAGAGAAATCCGAGTTCCCGCTACCAGTGATAAATATTCCAGGGGCAGTTCATGTCAGAGGTTAACGTCTCATGTCAGGATGAGTGTGCTGGAAAATGTACAAAAGTAAATTAGTGCTTTAATGTTGAGCCCTGCATGTAGATACCCACAGAAGCAGTATACACACCCACTTTCCAATCAAGTTCCGCTGCAAGTACCAGCCACCGCCATGAAAGTGGCTGACCACACTAATTAGATCCCGGTCATTAGTTTGAGCTTCATTAATTTTCCGCTTGAGGAGAGAGGGCAAGCACAATGTCATCTTACAGACTTACAACAGGGATATTGCTTCAGAAAATGGGATTGCCGGTATAACATTAAGACGTCTTATTTGCTGTGTAATCATCTATACCAGCAAGCCAATTGACACTGGAGAAAAAGTACAACAGAGGAACAGGGGGGAGGGGGGGGGACGGTCTGATTGAGATATCCCTGACGGATGCCAATTATCTGAGCTGGAAAGGACATGCAAGGGCAATGCCCACTGATCTCAGCTCATGAGGCTCTAAGCCCTGGATGTCAACACCAATCAAAACCCCAACAGGTCTCCCCCACTGAACCACAACACACTGGAGTCAATGGTCCACTCCTGGATGAAAACCAACTTCACCAGCTTATGGCAATTCTCATCGGCACATCCAAAGAGCTCTCCTAGGCCTGTAGCATGTCCAACAGTCAACTCATCACTATGTCCTCTGTTGTCAAAGATCTTTGTGCCAAATTCAACTCCACACTCTCATTTTAAGCCCATATCAAACATACCTGCAAGACCCCCTTCTTCCACCTCAAAAACGTAGCTGGGCTAAAGCCATCCCTTTCCACAATTGATGCTAATAAACTGGTCCACGCCTTCATCTTCTCCCGTATAGACTATGGCAACGCTTTACTTGCTGGTCTTCCTGCCAAATCCATCAGCCGTCTCCAACTCATCCAGAACAGCGCTGCCGGAGTTCTCACCGGAACTAAAAAAGTCAGCTCATCACAACATCACTCCCATACTCACTCAACTCCATTGGCTTCCTGTCCACTATAGGCTCAAGTCCTCCTCTTCACCTACAGTATAGAGTCCTAAATGGTCATAGCCCCTCCTACCTCAGCGAACTCAGCACCACCCACGAACCCCCAAGCTCTGTCCATTCCAATTAGGGCCTGCCATATTTTGACCCTTTTATATTTTTACGAACTTGATGTACATTTTTACCTGCAAATGAGTGGCACCATATAAATGGAATCTATTATTATTATACATGGACTTTGCTACAGTACAAGTACTGCTACATAAGCCCTAAACCAAACCAAAACCTGAAAACTCATCTGTAATGCAGTATAAGCTGCTTGATTTGGCTACTGATTCCAACATCACCCTGGGACCTCATTAAGGTATGATCTTGTGGTCTAATCTGATTT
Organism: Parasudis fraserbrunneri; assembly: GCA_900302295.1. NCBI lineage: Eukaryota > Metazoa > Chordata > Actinopteri > Aulopiformes > Chlorophthalmidae > Parasudis > Parasudis fraserbrunneri. The sequence goes on from OMKL01027928.1 coordinate 4,502, forward strand.
TAGCTGGTGGTGTACTGAGACAGTTGTAAAGTTATTTATAAAAGTTTACTATACATGGAACTTGACGTGGAAATGCTTGTAAGGTACATAAGACAGATGTATGCCACATTAAATGAGCGCAGCCCATTTTTATGAAGACTGCTTTTGTCCATTTAGAAAAACATGCATATGTGCAAGATGAAGATGAATTACAAGAGCATTTCTAAAAACGAGGCCCCTGGTCTCTTTCTCCTCATCTCCAAGCTCTGCTATGGGGGAGGTATGCACTGATACTGATATTGGACTGATACCAGGGCTAACACAGGGCATCGGTATCTGAGCATTTCCCCTATACTCAAATCTAATACTAGGAGTCACATGTAACATCAGAGATCAAAGCAACTTGACGTTCTGCATTTATTGGCACAGAGAAGCACATTAGATCTCTTGAATGGAGGAAAAACAACAGACTACAGCATACCTCAATCATTTTTGTCCTGCGACACCAAATGAATGGCCTAAATCTATAATGTTCAGTAAAAGTCACGGATATAATCAGAACTCCCCGTCAGCCGATACTTTTTTAAGTGTAGGACTCTGAATCGGTATTGGCAGTGAAGAAGAGGTATAGGTGCATCCCTAGCATGAGGAATAGCTCAGACATCTGTGCATATCAACCTTAGTTCTCCCCAGAGAATCATACAATAGCTGAGGCCACGCCCTCGTCCCCCGACCCTGACGCGACCTGTACGCCCCATTTAGAGCTGCAAGGGAGGAAAAGCCGCTGCTGCTACTGCTTCCATCATTAGCTTACTGTAAAGCCACTTAAGTGCTGAGTGTGTATTTGACAGAGAGGGAAATTGAGTGAGAGGGAGACACAGAGGTACATAGGCCTGCCTAATAGAAGAAAAAGAGACTAGAGAAGGTCAGTGAGTGAAATGAGTTTTTCTTTCTTTTTTTGCTGACGTGGCAAATCTGAATAAAATCAATTGCGAATGCTTTCTATTCCCATGGAATTACACATGAATAAATTATTTCTACGAGTCAAAATGCTGATAGTCCATCTCAGCTCACCTCAGCTCACATAAATAGGACCCATATTCACGATTATCCATTTTATAGCCTTACGAAGCCCTCCCGTCGCCCTTGGCATTGGCCCAACCTCTACCCTCAGAGCAGGCTACCTGGAACTCACAGAGCACTGGGTTCAGAGTAGAGGCACAGGAAGTGAGTGGAGACAGCCCAGATGGTGCAGACACAAACTCTCCTTCTCTCTGCTGGCCCACTAGCCAGCCAGCCACACACACACACACACACACACACACACACACACACACCATTAGATAAACACAGAGCTCACAAAGCGCCAACTGCCTGCCTGCTGCTGCTGAGACTGCTCTTTCACTACAGTACTGACAATAGGTGGAAGGCCAGGGTATTCAGCCCTCTTACCAGCCAGATCTTTGACCAAACTGATCCTGGAGAGAATCTATAGCCCAGGCCTATAGGCTTTCATTTTCCTTTTCACAAGATCATCCTATTTTTTGTGTGAGCCATCAAAAATCTTAAATACAGTAACGTTACTCCCCTCACAGAACACAGTAGTAATTAAACCTGACAGCACTAATAGAAAAGCAATAATTTTCACTATAGGATCAATTTAAAAAAAGCAATCATTTCAACCCATATTCAGTTCTCAAATAACTACCCTCAGCAATGGCAAGGCAACACGATCCTGCATAACGTATTCATAATAATACAACATAGGTTGTCCATCAACAGTTCTAAACAGCAAAATGAAGAATTAGCTCAAAAAGCTACAATAGATGTGTGTGCTTAAGGCACTCCCTCCCTGCAAGGCGCAGACCTTAGCCTGTCTGAATGCCAGCTCAGAACAACTCAGCAGTTTATTTATAACACCCCACAGTGAGTGTGCTCATGAGAACATCTCAGCATATAGGCTACAAGCAGCTGTCCAAGAATATGGGGCAATGAACTGTGTGACGCACCAGCTGAGTACATACATTACCTAACTGCACCCATGGCTCCCCATCTCTGCCAATACTGACTGCATACTTAAAGATGTGGATTGCTTGGCTACTAGGCCACACTCAACCGGTCAACCCATGTTGTCATTGTTTTTATGGGAACCAGGGTGAGGACAAAGCAAGAGGGGAGTGGGCCTACTGAAAAAGGATGTAGGCACTGTACCATACAGGCTAAGCTATCAAGAATAGGGTTAGGTAGAGCCAGGGAAAGGATGATGGGAAGAAAGTGGGGAGAGGGGAGGCATTTAGTTTGCCGGCTCAGCTCGGCAGTAGGGCGAGGAGGGAGGGAGGGCCAAGGCAGGCTGACCTGGGCCTTTGTTGGCAGACGGTGGGAAGCGCCGCCTTGGCCTCTCGCTCTGAATGCTAAGCAGTGCTGCCATTGTCTGGGGAGTGCAGCAGCAGCGGCATGCGCTGGGTGTTTCTCTGGCAACCAGGAGCAGAACCCCCCCCCCGAACCACCACCACACACACACCTCATAACCCTCCCTCTCTCAAACCCTCCACATCTCAAGCTCGACAAACGCACGCACGCACAAGGGAACATCCCCTAACTGGGAAATCCCATCCGTTGGGAGCAGAGGTCAGACAGAGCATAACAGGCTCCCACACTCCTGACCTCAGAGAGCCAGGGAGAGTGAGAGGGTAGACCCACTGCAACACTCCCATGGTGGGTTTTATTTAGACAAGAAATCACAAGCAACATGGTCTGCTGGGGTACTGGCATCATGCAGCTGTGATCTATTTAAGGCTGGCCCAAACAATTTCAATAATTCTGCATTTGTTCATTACGTAGGTATTCAAATCTTAATTCAGTATTCGGAAGCTTCATTGTTATGTTTTTATAATACGCACAAAAGCAAGCGGAACTCTTGTTACCGTTTCTGTTGTTGGGGGGACAGGTTAGACAGGATTCGACCATGTAAAACCTGTTAGCAATTTAGCTGCTAACTTCTAAATACTGCCAAATATACGTTCCTGCCCACAGGCATGCTCTAATAAAGAGTCCGATTTGATTGTTGGGAGCACAAACTAGAGGCAAGCCCCCTCAACCCAAACAAGGCACGGACAGGACAGCAGGAATAGAAAGTTTATTTTGATAACTAAGAAACTAGTCCGCAAGATACTCATTTTGTTTTGGTGATATCGATTGGTGATAAGGGATCATCGCTGTTGTATTGAAAACTCCATCTTGAACACCCACGCCAACTACTGAGTTAGTCTGCTATAAATTCCAAACAAACTACTTTTGCTGCTGGTGATGTAAAACATATCACTTCCTGTGTACCAGATGATTTCCCCAGGACTGTCCCAGGACAACCAGACACCAGTGTTTAGAACAGCCAAAAACAGCAAATGTAAAAGCATTCGTGAACTCGGTATAGGTAGAATCTACTATCGTGTTATATCAGTTGGCAATAGAGCATGGCAAAATAGACATCTGATAATGACAGAGATGGAGAAATATGCACATGACGAGTGAAGCCCAGCAAACCAGAACTTGTATGTCAGAATAAAAAGGATCATCGGCAGTCTACCCCACACTGTCCTGGCAGAGGCCTACATCCCTACAGTGACTTCAGAGGGTTTATTCTGCAGCGAGAGGGATTGTGGATAGAATGCGCACTTGTCTCATCCTTCCTGCTAATAACAGACGTGCTCTTTTCTTCAGAGGAACAGGTAACGATAGGATATATTTTGAACTGCAATAACAAACATGCTTAACATTGTTGTTAATTATGAAATGTTAATATTATTGTTTTCAACTGTGTTTTTTAAGAGGGAGCATTCTGATACTTGTTTGAAAATACAGGAGTATTTGAAGCCTGTAAAATGGTATTTGGGACAGCCCTAGGTAGATCTATTGATCAGTTATTTATTTTGTTAAATTTTTTTAGGTGGTGGCCTACGCTGTAATTGGGGCATTGTAGGCTACAGCCTAAATCATAGAGTCTAATATCAAGGATAGGCCCCAATTACTATGGCAAAGAGATAGTTACTGTATCAATATGAGCGCTTTTGGTATGAGTAGACTGCGTGCACTTAATCACTTTCAAATGTAGTTGCAATCCAATTATGTTAAATCTAATCTCAACTAAATCTTATAGTGTTATTGTCATAATTATTACAGTTGTTACAACAAGAAGGATTGTTACTTGGCTGCCTGGTCTAGGTCGGACCTAAAAAAAAACAAAAAACAGGCCCTATAGCTGTTGGTCTGCTAATGGTCTTAACAGCTGTACATCTGCAGAAGCATCAAGGTGCCAATGCCACCACTGGCCACAGCATCATCAGGACAGGTTCACATTAGAGTTAACACAGTATCAGACTGCTCGAGTGTATCCACTCATCAAGCTGAAATAGGTCAGGCCAGAGTGAATTGTATTTGCTTTTTCACCAAAGCAAAAATAAAGTAATCATGCTCTTGTGAGGTGCAGGATCCCATAATTAGCAAATTCTTTATTATTATTATAGTAATACATATTTATCCCTATCCACTGCCAAAGTATCCCATTAAAAGAGATGTTTAAATGGTAAGTTCAGAATTTTGGACCCCTAGCCCCATTTCCTTCTTACTAATGATAGTGTCAATCAGTAGAGTATTTTCTGAGGGCAATCCATGGCTAACTAGCAGGAGCTGCAGGTATCCAGTAAGAAGAACACCATGGATCATACTGAGAAAGGACTACCAATCGACAACATTGCTGCTAAGTAGGAAATGGGGCTAGGGGTAAAAAATTCTGAACATACCCTTTAAGGGTGCAGTTTCATGCCCAACAGCTTATTAGTATCCTCAAGGTGATATGCATCAACAAATGTAGGTTAGGTTTGATGTGTCCAGGTTAGATTGTTCCCTGGAATGATCAGAACTATAATACAGATGTCAGCAGCACCGGGTGGCTCTGGCTGTGGATGGCAGAGAACTGTGTTGTGAGAAACAACATAACCTGAGGAGAGCTAGACAGTTTCACTGGAATTCTGTTGCTAGGGAACAGTTTGGACCCAAATGTATTTCCTGTCAGCTAGTGTATTGGCAAACACTGCAACAGGAAATAAACCTGGGTCCATTTAGTACACTTGTTGTCAAGTTGAAACCGTCTATATCTGAGAGGCGGACAGGTCTCGCACATCTCTCTGCCACACGCAGACACAGGAAGTCAACCTAATCCTCTCACACTCCTGCCACCATACTGTAAATAAAACAGGAGGTGACGTAACGCTAGTGCCATCACTACACGAAATGTGGATCCATAACAGAATAGTAACATTACTTCACAATGGTGCAGAATAGAGTGCAGTATAAAATATTTCAGTAGTAATAAATAATTAATCACTTTTAACAGATAAACTTAGTAAAGGGTGCTAAAAGGTCAATTTGGGGCAAGGAGAGAACACCAAGTAATATGAATTGCCAAGTAAAATACGTTTAACATTTGAGTTCTTGATCTAGAATTCAATGAGAGAAACACAAAGCTGCTGCAATATCCATGAGCAGAATGAACCATTTTTGTAATCAGCTGATATTAACTCGTGCCTGCCGAGCAAAAACACAAACGTCACCAGCTGTCAAGGCGGTCATGAAAGTAGCTAGGTGCCGGCTTACAACCTCCTGTCATCTCTTGAGAGCTGATTGGGCCTAGCAGTGACAGGCCTGTCCAAGTACAGTGTAGCATCCCGTCAATAAGCTAACGTTGGTCAGGTAGTAGTAGGAACTGGGGAGAATATGGGTAAAGTTAATCGCTAGCGCCCAAAACTTACATTGCACATGCTATCGGTGACATTCGCCCCATTATTAAACCACAGGTCACCATCATGTATTAAACTTTCAATGCTGCGACGTGTTTTCAGACACGGTGTTTCGCTGGTTAGCTACGGTTGCTAACTGCTAACTAAGCTAATGTACGTTGCTAGCGGGCTGACTGAACAAAGCCGGCAACGACGTTAGCCGGTGTGCAAAACCTGGAAGGTTAACGTTACTAGTGACAGCTTTTCTCCCGTTCAAATTACGTTACCTTTACATTATATCTTACAAAATGTTGAAAGCATTGTGACACATAACGTTACAAATGTGGTTAATTAGTCAACGTGGAAAGCTAGCTACTAACCACTGCAGCCGGCTTACTAGCTATGGTTAGCATGCTAACTAGCTAGCTAGCTAATTGTCCCCTCCCCTCCCTGCTCCGTCCGTACGAAACATCCCTCTCGATTCCCGCATCCAACATCAATTATCATGAATAAAACAACCCAACATTGTATTTTTACATCTATAAGCGAACATTAGAGACATTGAATATAATATATCATTGTTCAGGTCACTTAAGCCAAAGGATACTGAGGTGGCGGAACGGCGGTCGGTTGAGGAGCGGTCGGGGCTCCCGGCGGTAAAGACACGGAGGTCAGGGTAGCCCGCAGTTGGCTCGACGGTGAAGGGCCAGTTCCAGGTCCGCTTACTGCGACAGTGGCGGATTTTGGGACTACTTTCGGTGGCAAACTCATCGCAAAAAAATTAACAAAAGAAAACAATACACTAATAAATACTGATTAAAACAATATCTACCTTGCATACATATAGCAAGCCTTGGAAATTCTTAAAGCAGGCCCCAAATCCCTCTGACGAACTGGGATAACGAGCTCGAATAGAAACACAAATGTCTTTTTCATGGAAAGTCGCTGTTCGGATCAGCGGTGCTATTCATGGGGACGGTGGGAGGTTTGCCTCCCTTGCCCGTCCGGGACCTCCACGGATCCGGCTCGGTTCAGCTCTTCAAAGAAATATTGCTGCGATCTTGCCTCCTTCAGCAATTTAGCATTTCTTCTCAGCAAGTGTTTTTTCTATCATTTTTTCTCACGGAGATGGGAGACTTCGTCAACATGGCGTTGCGGCCGCTTCCAGCAGTCCGGGCAGGACAGACGATTCGGCAATTCTCGACCAGTTACGGAAATGTTCGGCTTATCTAGAGGGCTACTAAAAGGATGCTTCATGTGTCCAAAATAAAGATTAGTTCATGCTTTATGATTCTTTTTTCTGTTTTCATGACGGTTAAATAGCCATAGGTATTTTTGTAATGGCGTCTTATTATGAACATGTGAAACATTTATTGGCTAGTTTATCGTTAGTTTTATCGTTTGCTTCATCAAATGAAAAACAATCCACATAATCAATTTACATGCATATTTCAGCGACAGTTAAAGGCTAAACTCACTATTAGAAGTTCGAGGTCTGTGCATATATAAGATTTAAAGCCAATACGACAGAGCCCATTGAACTAACAATATAAAGCTCAGAGTAAAGCTGTGAGGCGTCCTCACAATCTGCAGTCTGCATCACAACAGCTTGGATTCGTGTGTGTTTAGCGACATCTAGCGTTGATATTATTGAATGCATGGCGTTTTTATTGTCGTTTTTTGACGTGAATTGTGTGGCACTACCTAGTAGGCCTACCAGGCCAGAGTCTCTTGTAAAGTCGCATGCCTGTAGGCAAACTGTGTGTGTGTGTGTGTGTGTGTGTGTTTGTATGTGAGAGAGAGGGGGGTCATTTACTCACTGCATGCAAGGCACAAATTACATCCCTACTGTATATTTTCAACCTCATCATACCTTGTCAAGTGAAAACATTGGGCACATACTGACGCCTATGTATTACAGAGAGAAGGGATCATTTTGGGGAAGGTTTTATTATACAAAATAATTCATGAGAAACAATTATTAACAATAAAATAAGTATCTAACAGATAAATCATAGGTTTGAATACAATGAATGTGAACTTTACCAATTGTCTTTTATCCTTGAATGTTGTTACGCTTAAGTACATAATATCCTTCATAAGTTTCAGATTTTCCTCAATCTTGTATCAGGGAAATTTAAATGGCAGCAATGTAACACTACAACATTGTAGTTCAGCCTGTCTCGCTTCTAGATCACAAAAATATATTTTATATATATTTTGATGCAAGGATCACATCATTACATACTGTATGTTCTTTATATAGTGGACCAAATACTAAGCTTAGTCACATTCAACACAAAATGTTATCCTTGTCTCCATAGATATACTGTAGAATTGAGTGCATAATAAGTGTCAGCTTTATCTGATGACTCACTGTAAAATATATTATGGCATTGACATTTCCCATATTTAATTTGGATTTTATCTTCTCAAGACAAAACTATTGTAGATTGTCACGTGCACAGTCATATATTGTAGGCATGTCGCATATGACCACAGATTAACCGTTTTGGCGTGGATACAAAGTGAAAAGTGAAAAAAAAAGAAAAAACACATTAGTCAGTGTCATAGAACAGGCATATGGCAGCTCACAGAATTTGAATGAGAGTGGTTCCCCCATTTTTGTTACCATTCTTTTGGTTTCCAGTGTTAAAATAGTTCATGAAGGGACATTTCAGAGTTCTGAAATATAAGGAGTGGGGGGGGGGCCCTTTCTAAACCATGTGTCTTTCTGAAGTGAGCCGGGCCGAGCTCAACATCCAGCATCAGCTCACACGAGGCACAATTTGTCCCGGCAAGCAACCTGAGAAGTGCTGAGTGGTAAGGCAATTGGGCTTTCAGTGGCTGTAGAGACCAGTGTTCTCCAATCCTGGGAGATTTTATCACTACCACCTCTGTTTTGTTGTATCTCCCCCCAGAGTCCATTTTACCACCACCTCAAAGAGGCATCCTGTGCGTTGAGGCATCACCAAAGCTCACACTTGTGTTTGGGGTTCATGGGGGCATCCGCTTTGCAGCCAAAGTGCTTTGAGAATTCATGGGAATTGGAGATGGTGCCGATGACTCTAAATCTTGATGGACTGTGAGGATCTGTGATCACTCCCTCATGTGAACTTTCAGGAGTCCTAACAGAGCACCATACCTACAAAAATAAAGGGATACAAAGTCAGGAAGTGAAAACTAATTCACATTATATTTTATTCTGAAATTATTCATTCAGACATCAGCAGTTATGAGAGGGTTCAGAAATGCTTTGCAATCTTCATGTTTGCCACAATAGAAAATGGGCCTCATTTGTCACTATTTTTGTATGTGTAAATGGTTGAAAGTTGATCAAATACTGTGCCACAATTTACTTAAAACACAAAACACGAATGCCATTGGTTTCCAAGGATTCACAAGAATATCATTATATCCCTGAACAACAGTGATATTATTGATTTACCCCAACCGCTGCAGACATTTCATGTTACCTCAATAATTTGAATAGCTTTCATTCAAAACGAATAGCACATTCATGACCCAGAGAGGAAGAAGCCTATTGATTTTGGTGACCCCATGACCTTTCCTCTAGCGCCACCATCAGGCCAAATATTCATATCCTACTTGTGAATGTGATAACTCCAATAGCTTTCATTCAAAGCTTTTCAAATTTCTGGTGCAGATTCATGACCCCCAGCAGATGAACTCTATTGATTTTCGTTACCCCATGGCCTTACCTCTAGTGCCACCATCAGGCAAACCTTACATATTAGAATTAGTTTATCTCCTGATCCGTTAGTCATACAGTCATGAAACTAGTATCCAGAGATGCGTATACTCATGCACAACAACTTTA
>OMKL01028055.1:1365-16072 GCA_900302295.1 Parasudis fraserbrunneri
CACACAGGTTGTGTGTGTGTGTGTGTGTGTGTGTGTGTGTGTGTGTGTGTGTGTGTGTGTGTGTGTGTGAGAATGGGTGAAGGTGAGGCACAAGTTTTAAAGTGCTTTGAGTGGTCAGCAAACCCAAAAAAGCCCTATATAAATGCAGTCCATTTACCGTTTAAATGAAATCCTAAATTAACCCGTGGTTCCTCAATGTCCTTTCAGCTATGGTGGACCACCGTCCATAACCACCACAACTAGATCAAACTGAAAATGAACAAAACATTTCATTTAAACTAGCTAATTTTCCCTCAAAAACTACAAATAAGCATCGGCCCAGTGTTTAGAAGTAGAAACCATAATCAGGTATCTAAATATGAACAGTTTTAAGTGCTGCAACCTGCAACCAAAACTAAGAGCAACATGGATGGACGTGGAACCAACCACCAAAAATTACCCCCTCCCACCACTGCTACAGAACAAATACAGAGGAAATAACCACCCTTATCTGTTGATTGTTACCTACAAGCTTAGATTAGTCTATGTCAAACTTCACATACATCTAATAACGCCTATTAACATACTAGGTGAAGCCCACATGAAGGCATGACTCATGATTTGGCAATGAGTTAGTAGATGTTATCAGTAGGTGGAGTACATACTGTTACTATAATTAATTACCTGTATAACTGTCAGTTGATCTGATACCGTTTTTAAAATGAGTTAGATCATAGATCCCTGTCTTGACAGCTGAAAGATACTGATTTATTTTCCTTGTGCGCACACTGCAACACATAGGCCCATATAATCTCACTCAGGTACTCTGAAATACCTGAGAGAAAAGCCCAGTCTCAACCAATAACACCATCCCTCTGCAGTTCAGGCTCCACACTGCGGAAACATCTTGCCTGCGAAAATTATATCTGGCGTGAGAAAGCAATTTAGGGTTTTCAGCCCCACAAGGCCGCAGGGGGCTTTAAGGATGGCAGTGTCAGTCACGCTCGGTCCAAGAATCGGGTGGCACGTGCATTGGGGTGGTGGCATGCATTAGGGTGGTGGCACGTGCATTAGGGTGGTGGCGCGCATTAGGGTGGTGGCACGTGCATTAGGGTGGTGGCACGTGCATTGGGGTGGTGGCGTGCATTAGGGTGGTGGCGCGCATTAGGGTGGTGGCGTGCATTAGGGTGGTGGTGCGCATTAGGGTGGTGGCACGTGCATTGGGGTGGTGGCGCGCATTGGGGTGGTGGCGCGCATTAGGTAGCAATGGCGATGTCGCTAGCAGGGCTTTTGGACTCTTAAGTCTCGTTGCCATGACAGAAAGGACTGCTGCTAAAAGTAATATTCGGGTAGGACTTTATCCCCTAGTTGGGATATATACGATATCACAGAAGCATGTTAAACTTGTGAAATTCTTAAATTCAGCAGCCAAAGTTTCACCTAGAAAATCCACCACTGAACAAATTTTCAAACTTTGCCAGTGCTGCCTACATGGCAGTCATAGAGCGTTATAGTTCATTTTCCAAAAAGTTCATTTCATTTTCAAAAAGTTCATTTCATTTTCAAAAATTTCATTTTCACATGCGTATATCATATGCATTCCTAACAGCTGCGGTGTACCTAGCTATCTAATGCTAGCTAGCTAGCAAAGTTAACACAGATTCATAAACTTCACAGCAACAAAGCGGCCACTCTGAACACATGCTGTTGTGACCATCATTGATAAATGCAACATTGTAGTTGTTTTCTTGCACAATCAGAAATAAACTATACTGATTCAGATGGTATGTCAACACTACTATCAACTTTACTGAAGCATGTGAAACAGCATGGACTTTGCCTGTCAAAATCAGCAGTCAGAAATAAGTTCCATGTTTGGTAACCCCTGACAACAGATATTATAAGTAAAGTAACACCTTTTAATTCAGGAGTTAGGATATCCTAAAGTGAATATAATATGCTAATAGATTGAACTTGTCTTACACAAAGTGCCATGCCTGTGAGCCACCACTAGGGGCAGAGTGGATGACTGAATGAATTAATTGCCAGTCACAGAGGTGCTTCGCATCTAAAAAAGATAAGACAGGATCTAGGATTTTCTTCTGTGACCTGGCAGCTGTCTGGCATCTTGGGTTTTTCCCCTGTGACCTAATACCTCGTGCCTTATCCCTCAAAAGAACACAACCATGCTGGTAGAAACACATCATGGGTAGTTTCTGTCGCAGGTGGCGCATGATGCAAACACGTTCACTCTGAGACATAACACACCCTGCATCTTGAAAGAATGTAGCCGGGCTACCTCAACGAACCAGACAGGTGACATTCCCCTGGAAACCACAAAGCGAGGCTGCACTGCCCCCCCATCTGCTCCCGCCCTACCTACTGCCTCCCTCTTGTTTCCTCTGAGATCCAGACACACTCATTCCCACAGTGTTCTTATCCTCTTGTGTTGTCACGCCAGGGCATGAAGAAAGGAGCCAGGTCAGAGTTGAAGAAGATGGGTCCTCTGAAGGTGGCGGCCCTCAACGGCCTGACGCTCTCCAGGCTGCCCATGCACGACGAGGGCAAGGACGAGCCTGAGAAGGCCTCCAATGACGAGAGGGTAGGGCCCTTTAACACTATGCACTTCACTGCTTTCGCTCTGCAGTTTGTTTGCAAAATAACGACTGGTGTAACGTTCAGCGTGGGCTGTACACGGTATCAACGATGACAACGAAAGCATGATCAAACGAACATACTAGAATGGACTGGATTTAATTTCCTGCCAGCTATTAATATTAGCAAACACTGCAACAGGAAACAAGCTTAGGTCCAAGTTGTTCCCTAGCAACACAATTCCACTGAAACAATCTATAGTTAATTATATTGTGAGATTTGTTTACGGGTAGTTCTGTTAATTATATATATATTTTTTTAGGGTTATCACAAAGACTTAAACTTCTATGTAATATTTTTCTCTGTGACCGCATGAATAATTCATTCATAAGGCCTGTTTACCTGGTAAACAGCTAAAACGTAGGATATAGAACACTTCTCACAAAACTTTATCAGCTTGATGCCTTAAAATATTGAGCCAAAAGCATGACATTAAAGCGATACATGTTCGTATATATTTCTCCGTATTTGTGTTCATTATAAATAATTTCAAAATGTTCTTGTTTAAACCACAAGTTATTGTGAATACTAGAAAATATCCCTGGTTTATTTTTCACTTTATGCCGTGCCTTTGAAGTTTTATATCGCATCGTAACAATTTATGCGCAAAACGTTACGATAGCAACATATTCAAGTGTTTAGTCACGTTACGCATGTAACTTGGTCATAAACATTTTCCTGATCAATCACCTCTAATCTGAATATTTCTTACCACTTACAAAATAAAAAATGACTATTATTGTCATTATGGTTAGCGATCAATGTGTTGTTAATTAATGTATTGTGTCTGCCAAATTTGTTACAATGAAATAGTTTGGGTTGTCATTATTACACAGTGGAGAAGTTAGGGAAAGACTACCTGTTATCATCTATCTCGTGCTTCACTACTGCTTAGAAACAAAATGAGATTAGAGCGGGAGATTAGCTGTTCGGAAGACATCGGGTAATGTCTTTGGAGTCCTCTGTTACGATGTAATGAATAAGCCCACCACAAGCCTACCTAACCGAAGGTAATTTTCGTCTTCTTTATTAATACAGAGTGCAGTGGTCAAACTATGCTGCTCTGTCCCTCTCTCTCTCTCTCTCTCTCACTCGCTCCCTGCTCCCAGGCTACTGGCACAGACACACACACACACACGCACACACACACACACACACAAATCAAAGCGTATGGCTCCTCCTCTCCCTCATCAGCTCTGCTGTAGACAGAAAGGTTTGACACTCTGCTCACCCACTCCTCCATGCGTGTGGGTGGTCGGTGTGTCCACCTCTTTCCTCAGCAAGTAGTAGCCGAGGCCTAATCTAATTTGATATTATGGATAAATTATTACAACTCATATATTTAGTGTTTTGATAGCTACTAGTCACACAACTAGTCTCTCTCTCTCACTCACTCACACACTCACACACACACACACACACCTTATGGTTATGAGTGCTAGATTGAATAAAGCCTTTCTTTAGCTTCTTCTGTATCTCCCACCCCCCACAACCACACATTCAAACACACACAATTCAGAACAGCACAGAATTTGTTCCCTTTCATCTCATATTCTGAATTAACACTGAAATATGAAAATATGTTTATTTCATGTATTAACTTATTGATAATTAATCATTATTGCAGTGTTATATTTTGTACATTATCTTGTGCACATAAATGCATGCACACAATGTATCTTATTACAACATGATTTTGTTATACCGTAGTACTTTCAATTTCAGAATGTTTTTTGACAAGCTATTTGAATGAAATTAAACTTCCACAACATGAAAAATGGTTTCACATACTCCCTTATGTTTAGACATGTTGAATAGCAAATGATTACAAAATTATATCCTTATGTTCAATCTTGTAGGTCAAACAGGCCAAAGTATCACATCACAAATTAATTAATTGGCCATTTCAAGTGTAAATTTGGATGGAGGGTATGATGAAAAAAATACATGGAGTTGAAATTTGCATAAAATAACTATTATTCCTGAAATTAGACAGTCTGAACTACCTCGTAAACAACTCTATCTGTTTTAAAATCGCATCAAAAATTTGACCTTAATGTCACACTTCGGCCCCCCTATTAATAGAGCCCTTACCCTTCTATACTGTTAATGAACAGCCACTGTACAGATCAGCGTTGTTGTTGTTGTTGTTGTTGTTGTTGTTAGGGCTTGGATCATTTAACCAGGTGCTTAGCTGTCAGTAATGGTATCGTCAGGCATGTGTACTAGCCCTTTGTTTCCCGTGGTTTTGTTGTGGAGACTACATTACAAAGGAGAAATAAGGGAGCACGTCAGCCTTGTTGTTGATCTTCATTCTTGTGGTTTTTACGGTGGAGGTAAAGTCCTGATGAAATGTTATTTGATTTGATTGATTGTAAAGTGAAATTGACCGACTGTTGTCTCTGTCATGTCTTTTTAAAGCTTGAGTTGAGGTTTCCCTCTGAACAAACGCATCACAAGAGAATTGCCTCCCAATAACAATTCAGAGCCTCTTTTTTGTTGTTGTCGATGGACTGAGGTCCCTCCTGTGCATCCCGGTCACATGCATCCAGCCTCTCCTTGTCTCGTGTGTCAGTGTAAGGTGCTGGAGCAGCGCATGGAGCAGGGCATGGTGTTCACGGAGTACGAGCAGATCCCCAAGCGCCGCCCGTCTGGGGAGTGCACCGTCGCCCAGCTACCCGAGAGCGGCGAGAGGAACCGCTTCCAGGACGTCCTGCCTTACGACGACACCCGGGTGGAGCTGGTCCCTACCAAGGAGAACAACACGGGCTACATCAACGCCTCCCATGTCAGGGTAAGATGCGCGCACACTGGCAACAGCTGAACTCGCACCGAATTCACACCGACACTAATGGTACCAGGACAGGAGGACCTCGCAGGATGGGCCGCGACGATTGAACACATCACTCAGTATAAAATGACCAATACCATACACAATTAACATATCACTGAAGTGAAATGAGAGTCTAATCGTACCGATAATTTGGTAGATAATAATGAATAATAATTGTCAGAAAATAGCAAAGGAGGAAGCAGTGACATGTGACGTATGTCGTATTAAATATGGATCAGAATGACATGGATCACAAAATAAAACGAGTAAAATCAAAACAAAGGAACAATAGAAAGCCGCTTTTTAAGTTACTTACATACACATGACAGAACAACAAGTTTCAGTCAACAGGGAACTGACATGTGTAGGATTTGTTTCCTCCATTCTCGTGCCTCCATTGCTTGCTACCTGTTTGAGGGGTATTGGCGTCAGAGATGGGACGGCCTTTGGTGACGTTGTTGCATCAAATATGGATCAGCGTGTTTTATATATCCTCATCAGGATATATAAAACTTTATTTCACATTTTTAAATGACCAGAATACGGAGAAATCACATAAAACCAAATTAAAACATATCCTGTGGTTGATTTTGATAGATAAGCCAATCAAACAGAGACAAATACACTGAAATACAGATAGGGTAGGCTGTAATGGTACAGCTTGTAAATAATATTTTTTAACATGGTAAAATGGCTAACAGTGAAACTGTTAGTTAGCTAGATTAAACGGTTAATATATTTAGTTGATTTCCTATAATTTCAATGGTGGTGGCAGTGTGTAACCTTGGCAACGATCCATATTTCACTGGCCGATCCATACTTCACGCTGATCCATATTTAATACGGTAACTGCTCTCATGTGACTGGTGACAGGTGCCTTCACTGGTGTGGTGCCGAATCCGTTCTGCTTACAAAATTTGCTCCGACCTACTTCCTGCTTCTGGATCATAAACTAACGTGATAAAGTAACACTATATAAAGCTGATATTTGCATTTCAAAACAGTGACGTCAATCTGTCACCGTATGTACGATCAGTCCATGATATATATACAGTCATAGCTGAGTTGTGATGTTACGCCCTTTGACAGGCGCTGCCATTGGCTAGTTCAGTCACAATCAAAACCAAAAGTGGAAAGAATCACATTATCTTTGGTGCAGTAGAAAACAATATCATCAACTTGTTCAAAATTAGAGACCTGAAGCCTGTTTCTGTTTCGAATTATTTACTTTGTCATTGGCGCAACGCTTCTCCCAACTTTGACACGTGGACGCCTGCAGGTCGGATGAAAAACGTCACAAAACCAGCGAGTTCCCCAGAGGACCACATAAATACACCGTTAGTTTATCACGTTAGTTTATGACCTGGAAGTTGGGAAAAACATTTTCACAAGCAGAATGAATTTGGCACCACACTAGCGTTGCTCTCTACTACCTTACTTCCTGTTTACTTCCGAAGGGACTGATGACTGTTCAGTGTTCCATGTTGTTGTGGTATCCTTGGTAACCACGTCGCCACACTGTGCCCAGGGCTATAGCTGCTAATGAATGGCATGCATACCTGCCCCGGGCCTCTTAGGTGGAAAGCACCTAAAAAGCAAGTAAACGCACCTGAAGGTGGAGAACCCAAGTGAAAGCACCTGAAGGTGGAGAACCCAAGTGAAAGCACCTGAAGGTGGAGAACCCAAGTGAAAGCACCTGAAGGTGGAGAACCCAAGTGAAAGCACCCGAAGGTGGAGAACCCAAGTGAAAGCACCTGAAGGTGGAGAACCCAAGTGAAAGCACCTGAAGGTTCATCATTGCTGTTCAGGAATTCCAGCTTCTTCTTTTTTTTCTCCACAGCCACTCACACACCCCATCCACATATTAGAATTGGAAGTGTGCCGAGTCTGAATTCCATTTCCCTCTCTCCTGATTCACAAGGTCTATCTCAGTAACATTCCTCATGAGATCGTATGGCTATGACGAATCCAAACAATGACTGTGTCTCTCTTTCGGGTGTGTCCTAGATAAAAGTGGGCGGACACGAGTGGAGCTACATCGCCTCGCAGGGTCCCCTGTCCAACACCTGTCAGGACTTCTGGCAGATGGTGTGGGAACAGGGTGTTGCCATCATCGCCATGGTTACCGCTGAAGAGGTGTGTATGGGGTTTTGTTTTCTGTCATTTTATACTGACTGAAATTATAGTGAAATTAAGCTATTTTGCTGGGGAACACTGCAACCCCCTCAGGGCCCCTGGGCGTCCCCAGACCACTGGCGTTATTTTCAGCTGCTTCTACAGTTGTCTGTAAAACCCTACCGAGCCTCTAATCTTCTCTATGTCATCCTGTTCTAGGAGGGTGGTCGAGAGAAGAGCTTCCGCTACTGGCCCCGACTCGGGTCAAGGCACAACACGGTGACGTATGGACGCTTCAAGATCACCACACGCTTCCGTACCGATTCGGGCTGCTATGCCACCACGGGGTTAAAGATCAAACACCTGCTGACAGGCCAAGAGAGGACCGTTTGGCACCTGCAGTACACAGACTGGCCTGACCACGGCTGCCCAGAGGACTTCAAAGGCTTTCTCTGTGAGTGGGATTCTATGAGCTTTTTACTTTTAAGGTCACCGTACATTTAGGGTCAATTCTTCACATAGTAGATAGGTTCAGTAAACTGGGTTGTATCTTGTATTACTTTTAATACGCTACCCTTCCATATGGTGACATGAATTTGACTAACTTATACGGGAGTTTATAAAATAAACATGCCGCAGGTTCAGTGCTAGAACCTGTATCTCCTGAAACAAAATTACCTTTATGCCAACAATTCTATATTTCTTACGTAAAATATTTACTATGTGCATTTAAATCAAGACTAATCCTATTATGTATTCTATTTCTAGCATACCTTGAGGAGATCCAGTCAGTGAGGAGGCATACCAACAGCATCAGCGACCCAAAGAGCACCAACCTACCTGTGCTGGTTCACTGCAGTGCCGGGGTGGGACGGACCGGGGTGGTCATTCTGTCTGAGGTCATGATAGCCTGTATAGAGCACAACGAGGTAACGTCTACATGACATGAAGTCAGAATAAACGAGCAGGCCTGCAGACTTAGTATTAGTAACTAAGTATTAGCTTGGTAAAAGTAGAAATGATTGCATCGGGTAGGTCTGTGTTTTTTATTCTTTTTTGGCAACATTAAAATCATTAAAATAATCCAACTGAAATGAGAACAGGTTTTAAATAAAAAAAAATATATATTTTGTGCTTTGATTTTAGTTGACTATAGTTGGTTATATCTCAACTCCTCCCCCTGCTGCTTTTTAGCACTGAATGAGCCTCATTTATCAATATTTCCATAAATGTAAAAGGTTGAAGTTGATGAAATACTGTGCCACAATTGACTTAAAACACAAAATGTGCATGCCAACTGTTTATAAGGACTCATTATCCAACTGTAAGTGAAAATCAATTTTATAGTGTATATTTACAAAGTTCTCCGTACATATTTTTCTGTGTTTTGCTCGATAAATGCGGCCAAATATGCCTTCCGCTTACTAATGTCACATGTCTGCCTTTGTCTCTCAGATGTTGGATGTCCCGACGGTTCTGAGCATGCTCCGTCAGCAGAGGATGATGATGGTCCAGACCATCTCCCAGTACGTCTTCATCTACAAGGTCCTCATCCAGTTCCTCCGCAACTCCAGGCTCATCTGAGCCCAAAGCTATATCCCACACACCTTATCCCCCCAACCTCTCCAAACACTGTCATCACAGACAGTACAATGGGGTTTCCTCAAGGCATATGCCAAACTACATTTTGATGGTGAAACTGATCCAACATGGTGGTCAGCAAAGGTTGGGTCCTGGTTTGGCCACTGCTATGAAGTATTAAAGGAGGCAAGACTGATAGAACCTTGATGTATGGATGTACAGCAAAGAAGCAGCCTTGCCACCTGAAGAAAGGAGCATAAAGACTTCTGTATGCCCTGCCTCTTAACAGTATTATATTTCACTTTTCTTTTTTCTTTTTTTTTTTACACACTACATTATTACTATATGATGCCCAGCACTTTTACAGTACCTTGCTGTACATAAATGAACCATGGTAAAGCTGCAGTAAAAAAAAAGAATCTATATTATAATTATTGTGTATCAAAAGTGATTGATCTATTATCATTTGATTGTGTTCTGTTATTTTGGATGAATGTGTTACTGGATACTGGCTTATGGCGGTTGGTTCGGACAATGAAGGATATTATTTTATTTTTTTTCCTGTCATTGAGAGAGCTATGAAAGTGGACATTCAACCTGAAAACTTTTAGAATTGTGTTTCAAATGAAAGGTGATCTTGAGTACAGAGCACAGGTTTATGAGCCGTGTAAACAATGCCATGTGGCCCCTAGTGGTACAGATGGGGACTTGTCCCTTGGCCCTACATTTTACTTAGTTTGTTGTCATCTTGTTGTCATAATTATAATGATATTGATAATAATAATAATAATAATAATAATACACATTTATGTAAAACTTCAGAATATTTCTATTGAATCTTAGGTTGATCAGGTAGGTCTGAAATTCCCCAGTTTGTACCATAAATCCATGTGAGATTGTAGTGCCACCAAAGAGCCACTTGGCATGGACTGTGTATGGTTGTCAAGGGCATATTCCATTTTATTTTGTAGTGGAAGAAAGATGATTTTTGAGTGTTTCGTTGGCATTGCATTGTCCTCAGGTGTTCACCAAAGAATCCTTACTGCCCATGTTACATCTGCTGACCTTTAACAATCAGGCTTGGAGATCCTAACACTGGGTTATAATTACAAAAAAACAAAACAAAAAAAATACATTGACTTGGCCAATTCTTACAATACCCATTCAGTTTCAAATTACATTTGATATACTGAACCTAAAGGACTTTTTGGATTAGCGTCCCTGACATGTTACTGAAAAGACACATTTTTAAATAAGTCTAAATTTAGTTTCAGTGCATGTGGTGTCTGTCTTTTGTGCCTTATCCTCAGACCTAAATCCACAAGGCTGAGAGGGGTGGGAGGTGTCAAGTCAAGTTTATTTGGACTGGAATGCGTTCGTAGTCATCATGTTTTTTTACTTTTTAGTAAGCAGATTATTGAGATGTTGCACAGGTACCAATAATCTGTGGATCCATGTTGATGATGAATGAGAACCTGACGCTGACCACAAACAAAATCTGAAAAATTGACAGTGACGTTCAATTTTGTTCAACTTTGACCTCAAAGTAACAAAACAAGGTTTTGGATTTGGGGTGGAACTGGAAGGCAATTTTATATAGTTTTTTTTTTTCTACCAAGTTGATTTTCGCTGACAATTGAACACAACATGCTCTTTTGAAAATTTGTGCTGTATTTATTGAGTAAGAACAATATATCTTCTCATTTATCATTGTGTCCAAAGTGCCTAAATATTATCTGCAATGTATAAGGGTTCTGTATGTATTTTTGCATAATATGAAGGAAAGTATATGAAAGAATTTATGCTGAGAATCTTTTTTCAATGAATATGTATCTTTTCATTGATTACGATTGCAGTGATATCTGTGTTAAACTAATCGGTGCATTTGAGAAACACACCTGCAAAAGACACCCCTACAGTAACCTGATTCTAAATTAATTCCTTTCTTCCTCTAGTTTCCATGAGCAGGGAATTTAAAAAGGTATTGCTGTTCAAACGATAGAAAGCTATAGGTTTATTCTTACACTGGGCTGGGTTTCCCAAAAGTATCTTTTCTAGCTCAGCTTTGTTTCATAAGAGGTCCATAGAACAAGAATCCGTAGGCCTAGTCGAGACGGAGTAGAAACGGTGAAAGGACTTAGGAGGCCATGTAACAGTGTTGGAAGTGTAACTTTTGAAAGTGCTCCACAGTACACAGGTTTATTCAGAGTCCACATCTGTGTGCTGTGTTAACTGTTAAACTATTAAATAAGGCTCATTAGTGTAAAGCAGTATGTCTTAGGGCCATATCACAGTGGGAGGTAGTGTATGGAATGCCAGGTGTGCCGATGTATCCTCTTATTCTGCAGAAAATTTACTTAAACCTGGCTAGAATTGCCTTGTACAAATGCGGATAACGTATGGGTGTCCAGAATTGCCATGTAAAGCCATTGGAATCATTTGCATATATTCATCTCCTTGTGTGTCCCTGACACTAGCTGTATATGCTTTTCATGTGTACAGACATTTGATAAGCACATATTGTATACATTTGTAACTTGTCAGTGACATACAAGGGCATCATGAATACAGTATAAACAAATCATTCCTATGTTTTAGCTGTGGTTGGTCATAGCATCTGTGCAGGGGTATATTTGCAATCTGAACATCTGTACATGTTTGCATTTGTATAACAAATTTCCTTTAAGGAGGATAAATAATTATCTTCCTGTGCAGTATAAAGACTAATTATCTGCACAATTAAGAGTGAACATGACGTTCCATAGGAGTGGGTTGTGTAAGGGTCAGACCATCTCAGCATTGTGGCCACCACTCGTTTTCACCACAGTGAGATATTTAAACATACCCCTCTACAAAGAGACACATCTTGTTGTTACGAATTGGCCTTTGACCACTAGTGACCACTTCTGCCTACATGTTTGACCACAATTGGACATTCTTGACCCACACACATCTGGACACAATCAGTGGCTGTTCCCGTTTCCACCCGTGGTTGACATAGAACTATTATGACAGGCCACCTGTTCAGAAACGGTGCTTAGATGTGATGCAAACAGTACATGATTTTGAGTCAACAATTTCCAATGATATCAAGTGTCCCAATAGGAAATGCTTGGCGTAGATTTGCCCTTTTTCAAAGTAAGGAGCCAAATTAATTTATAATTCGGCCAAAGGGAAGTGATTGTCGTTTCCTCATTTTTTCCTAACCTTAAGTTTGGTTTGTTCATTGAATGAGTTTTATTTGTTCTAGTTGTGTGTTGGCATTGACCTTATTTATTTAACCGGAGGAAAGAAATCATATCCCCGAGGTAGGTGGTTTGCTTATAACAGGACAGGATGTTTTACAGCCCCTGTACAAGCTGCTTTAAGTTTTATGTGTGAATTTTGTTTATGATTATGCTGATGATACTGATTTGAGTCTTACAGTGTGAGGATTGTTGCGCAAGAAGGTTCTTGTGGCCAATGTAAAACTGTTGTCAATATATGTTGTAGTTCGTGATGTAAACATTGTAAAATTATCAGCTTTAAAGCGTAATGGTGTTTATTGTACAAACTTGTGTATAAACTGTATCTAATGAACAAAATGGTATTCCATTGGAGAAAGAAAAAAAAAACCCTGTAGGGAATCTTTTTAGCTAAGAATAAATATTTGGAAATATGTATGACATGTTTGTTTTCAGTCATTCAGGTAGACCTTCTCATTGCCTCTATTTCAGTATTCCATGCCACCTAGTGGTAGTAATTTAGATTCCTTGGGTCAAAGGAACTCTCAAGGGCTGCATGGTCAGGCAGCTGCCTATAATCTAGTGTTATCTCATTTGAAAAGGTTATAGGAGATGCAGCGATGCGTATGTGAAATATACCTTAACTTGTCCATGTACAATACAAATACATGATACATACATGATCATTTCTTAGCAAATACCACAATAATGTATTATAGCAACTATGATCTACTTATTAGGCTGGATATCACTGAAAACCCTGTTTATCCTCTGTCCAAATTTATTAGCCAAAATGCAATAAAATCAGCTTATTCATGAATTCTTTTCATCATTTTCCTTTTATGAACAAGGGATAATCATGACAGATTGGCATTGCCAATACACCAGGCCTTAGTTGAGAAAGAAAAAAACACATTTTATGTATGTAAGAAATCATTGTCACCTAAATTACCTATTGAAATACCTCTCAATAAGAAAAAATGTCAGGAGTCAAGAGTGAATTAATTGCAGGTCAACAGTTTTACTCCAATATGATAAAATTATATTTAATAACATTTTAATCAATTGTGTAATATTTCTACAATAAAAAAAAATGCCATGTGGTATTTGGCCAGGACTGCAATGTACTCTACTGTGTTATGTGCAGTGATGGAAAATTAAAGTGTGTTATTATACATGTTAAACGTACATATAAATGAAACAATAACTTTCCCATGCATGAGTAAAACATTTATTCCCAGGTATATCATAGCAGAACACTGAAGGGACTGATGCAGAGGTAAACATCACTGCAACCAAATCACATTTCTTTAATGGCATAAAAAAAAACCTTCAGTAAATTAAAATGGTGCAATTTGATTAAATAATATGAAAATTGAATACTACTGATAGAGGAAAAGGCTGGTTTCTATTATTCATGTAAGTGAAAAGCCATATCTACTTTTCAATTCCTAATCAAGAGTGACAATGACCCTCTCATCAACAGTCTGCCACCAAATGTGTTAAATCATTTTTTATAATTTATTGAACAAAATGAGTAAAACTCATAATTGCAATGATAATGACTTCGTCCATGATTAGAAAAAATACATTAGAAACAAACAGAAAAACAAAAGGCTGAAATTAAGAAAGCCAGACTACCGCTTTCTGTCGGAGGTTATCAAGGACTATGGCCATGATAGATGCTTCTCCAGAAGGGTTTCCTGTCATCAATCTGACATTGCATTAGGGCTGGGGGATATGGGCACAGTATCGTATCACAAAATCGTTCTTATTTTCGATGGTATAACAATATTTTACTTTTTTTTCAGTACAAATTACACTGCAATATAAAGTATGTACTTGTGTCATTAAATTTTTCTAAGAATATGGTGCTGTTTCCTTTCGGAATTGTCAGTTCTCATCCGATTTCCATCACAAATCCTCATAATACTGCTGCCATATGTAATTTGTATATACATTGGATTCATATATAATTGGATTATTATAAACTATCAATATCAACAGCATTGTAAAAAGGAATATCCTTGTTTGGATCTATGACTGACCGTCTACTTCCAGTCCTAGTCCATTAAATGTAACGAGAGTAGAGTATCTCAGGAAATCAGGTTTACGAACAGTGAAATCATAGACCACACAGTAGACAGACAGTGGGTAGCTGATGGTTGGCTGATAGAAGGGTTATTGTGAAGGGAACAGACTACAAAAAAAGTAGAAGTCAACACTACTCAACTCACAGTAAAAGTAGAAGCATTAGAAACTGTCCAAACACGGGAGACATTTCATAAGAGTTCTGCAAATCATCACCTCATCAACACTG
>OMKL01028093.1:1321-11703 GCA_900302295.1 Parasudis fraserbrunneri
TGGAGGAGGTGGCAGTGGCAGCGGGCACCACGGAGGGCACGGCCCTGACCGGCGCTACGCAATGGTGCTGTTCCGCATCACCAGCGTTTTCTACATGCTGTGGTTGCCCTACATCATCTATTTTCTGCTGGAGAGCTCCCATGTGCTGGATAGCCCTGCCTTGTCCTTTGTCACCACCTGGCTGGCCATTAGCAACAGCTTCTGCAACTGCGTCATCTACAGCCTGTCCAATAGTGTGTTCCGTCTGGGCATGCGCAGGCTCTCACAGACAATTTGCTCCTTCAGCCACTGTGCCGCAGATGACAGGGACTTTGGTGAACCTAAACCTAGGAAGAGGGCAAATTCTTGCTCCATTTGAAGGGAAGGATTTCAGAGGAAGAGGATACTCTGCAAAGCTAAGAATTGAAAGCTTGAATCTCAAAAAGCTTACTAGCTCTTGAACATTGAATTGGCAGGGCTGAACCAAACAGAGAGGATTCCCACCAGTCACTTATTGGTGATTGCAAGGACATTGCCACCACTAAATGAAAGCATGATTTATTGCATTAAGAAGCAAGAATTCTTGAGGGATATCTAAACAACAAGATTAATGGGAGACAGGCACTCTCTTGAGGCTTTTAATCTGTGGTGCGGGTTTTAGCTGATAACCTCCTGTATGTGCATCTCTTAGAATTTCACCATGGTTTTCTCAGGCTTTAACGTTTACATTTTCACTGTATGTCATCAGCCACCTAAGAGCTAGTGAAAAGACAAAGTTGTAAATTCAGAAAAAAAATCACTATCATTTCCTCAAATGTGACCTCATGATTTAAATGTCTATTGAATTTTGCTTAAGTTGATGTGATTATGTTGAATTGGATTTGGCCTGCTATGGCAGGCCTGCATACTTTCAATGACTGCCATTAGCATAGATAATATCAACATATAATCCCTATTTTGCATACACTCCCTTGGGTAAAGGGATGTAAATGTGTTTCAATAGACTTGCTAACTCTATAAACACACACTGACAATGGTGACACCCATTACACTGATGTTAAATAACAAGAGATGGTGTGTGGCCTTGACTTTTTTTTTCTTTTTCTTTAAAAAAAAAGAGAAGAAAATTAGCAGTCCACTATCAATCTATCTTTATTGAGACAATAATTAAGATGAGAGGGGTATATATATATGTATATGTATATGTATATGTATATATAGAAGAGAAACACTGGAAAGCAGCTTAGCAGGATTCAAACTTAGGCCAGGGGCCTCTGTGGTTTCAGAAGTTGGAGTTTGAATCGTTACACTGTCTCTGGGTCCAGATTAAGATTAGATTAAGAATGTTTTGCAGAGTCTTCAAAGGTTTTACATAATATATTGAACCTTAAGGTTTTTGGGGGTCAGGTCTAAATGAGAAGCTCTGGCTCTCACTTTGGACAACTTGCATAGACTCTGAATCACTTCTCGTTTTAAGTGGTCTTTTTAGATATGTCAATACTTTGAAGTGAACTTTTTAAAACATTTTGTGTCAAGGCCTCAGATGACTGCTTTGTAGGCAGAGTATGGATGTTTGATACTTCTGCCCTCAATTGATTATTCCTTTTAATTCTCTTCTGTGGCTACTCATTGGAGTTTCGGCATCAACTCCTTTCTACTTAAGGACTGGTGTCATACCTGTTCTATGACTTTGTCCTGCCCAGTCTGGTTAAATGTAAAGACTGTTCCCCCTCTGGGGCTCTGTTGTACAAAATGCAGATGGCACCTGCAGTAAACGCACCCTAAAGACTGCCTTTGGTTACGATTCTCAACGTTCACTGCAGCACAGGTTTAGTCATTCCAAGTTTTTCTTTTCTTGTACATTCCCTTGACTATCGAATTTTTATAGATGACGTCAAAAGAATTCATATTTCATTAGTCACGCACAATAACCAACAATGACTTCTGGTCAGATCCCTTTCTACTCTTGTGGTGGTGTTGGCCATTTGTGATTTAGACCTTTTATGCCTGTAGTGTATCTTTGGCTGTGTGAAAGAAACCAAGTGACACAGCAAACCGAACCCTCGTAATTGTGACTGTTGTTGAACTCTATGCTGCTTAACAGTAACTCATGTCATTCCCCATTTTATTGCATTACAGATTGTTCTGTATATGTGCCTACAGATGTATATTTTCTTGAAGAGGGGGGAAAAAAGATGTCAGGATGAGTTTTCCTTAATCAGTTACATGGACACACTGCACTTTTTCAACATTGTCTGGCTGCATGGCATTGTATTGGATCATATCTTGTGACCATGACCCCTCCTTGCTTGATGAGATATCTGAAATTGGCATTTGACGGTGCATTGTCAGTGAAATTAGCTTTCTCTGAGCTTATGAGTTCTGAAGGATTTCTAATTGTTGCAAACTTTGGGACAGGCCATTCTCTGGCGGATATCGTAGGAGATCAGAATTCTGCCTTGAAGTGTGTAAATGTTCTCTGCTCAGATGGCTATGAGATGTCTGTAGGAACAACTGGGGATTTCTTTCTACCTTGTGAGTCGTACTCGATAGCCATGATTACTATGAGCTAAGAGACAGGAACTGCATAATGAATCAGACACAGTAGAGAGTGAATAAGACACTATAGCAGTATCATTTCAGACATTGTCTACGTGTTCAGTGTTTCTGGAACAGAGTGACGTAGGTCAGCAGATGACTTTTGTTTTAGATCTGACTTTGTGATTTGATGTCTTCTCCTCATAAACAACCTCCAGGCCACACACAAATACTGTACAACAGTAACTGTGTATAAGTGAAGAGAATGCAAAGTTCACAATCACATTCAGTCTTACAAGTAAGCTTTGGTCCAATTTGGCTTGGTATTGCTCTATATTATGTTCAAATCTTTTGGAGTGTTTTCACAAGAAGAGATTCACACCTAACAGAATCCTAAAACCAACTAGTAACAGTGTTAATGAGTTTCCTACAGTTTGTAATTCGGCACTGAGTATTTGTCTGATTATTATACAATTCTGAAAACATATTGTAGTAGGTTAAAGCATTATAATACAATTATTCCCATTTAATGTACTTAGTATATTCCCAATCCAGTGGAGACTAGATTAACTGGTCAACTGGTGCACAGATTTTAATTTATATAATTCCTTTTGTACAATTTCTTTGTTGCAGATGTTATGTAAATCGTGTGACTTGGCGCAGGCTTTTTAAATCCCAGGAGCCACAGAATGAGTATTAAGTGAAAAAAAGTTTCAGTTGTTTTTGACTTGTGTATGTATAACGACCAAACTGAAGTGGTGGAAAAACAAAAATGTCAAATGTCAAAAAATCATCACTCTCAAGTGCATTGGGTAGGGTGTTGCATTTTTAAAAAGATTTTGATTACTACAGTATAAAGTCTATTTATTTATTTTATTATGTTCAAACTACTACTTGTTGAATATGAGTACACTGTATGTAAAGTGCGTGTATCTGTTTTTACCCTGCTGTATAGGCACAAAAAAAAAAAAAATCTTCTGACAAATTCTGGAGGAGTGATGGCACATCCATTTGTGTTAACTCAACTAGGCTGCTGTGACTTTGACTAGGAGACAAGTCAATTAAACTACACAGTATCTATTTTTTTATTTCCCACATTTTGTCAAAGGCTATGGTTTTGCTGTTTGCCAATCCAATAAAGGTGAAATATTAGAAATGAAATTTTGTATGGTTACCTTTTGTAAACATTCTCTGTGTTTTGTATGTGCGAGTCATAGGTGGAGACTTAAATCACATGACTTGAATTTTAGCCTAACTCAAGTAATACATTTTATGGCATGAGACTTGACATATGGGGAAATTACTTGAGACTTGGACTCCAGTGACTTTAGATTTCATTTTGACTTGTGATATGGTTACTTAAAACTGTAAGTACTATATTTACAAGCAAGATAAACATAATTACATTTCATTCAATGCAAATGTGGATATGAAAGAAACCATTAAAAGGATATTGCATTGAACATTTTTAGACTTTCTGTTTTCTTACTTGGGTTATACTAAATTGATATTGGAAACTTGACTTGTTCCTCCATGAATTTACCTAGACTTAATTTGGTGTTCTGCAGTAAGACTTGGTACTTGACTTGAGGATTGACATTAATGTCAATGTTCTTAAATGTTCTTCATGACTTGACAATGACTTATGGTGAAGATCCACTGGCAATTCTTTGGACGCTAGAAGACGTTTGTGCCATAACAGCACTGGTGTCCACTGCTTTTCAGTGAATCTCTTAGTTACAATGAGACTATGCTGGTGAGAATTTATAGTATTTATAAAGTATTTATAAAGTATATATTTATAGTATTTATGAAGTATTTATAAAGCTCGGCAATGCCTTTTACCTCTCAACCCTGTACACACAATGCAGAGGTTTTGTGGACAGAGAAGCAGACACTTGTTACTTGCAACTCATCTGTTATTGGTTTATGCTCACATTGGCTGTTCGGAAATTAGCATAAAGTAGCAGAGAGGTCTACTTTTACTGCTGCTACGGTAGCAGATTCTGGCCACTCATCTTCCAAAAACATTCAGCAAAATGTCAATCTTGATTGTTTTTTATTGAGTAACTTAAAAGTGAATGTGATTTTCTTTTTTTTTTTTCAATGTGGAAAGGTGTATATTTTGCAAATGCACCTTTTCCTCGGGGAGTTACAACCATTTATTTATTGTAATAATACTGTAATAAAAATGACAATAATACAAAAATCTGAACATTATATCTTTGTTTATCCTTGAACAGAACTACATCGTTTTGGCCCAAAACAGCATGGGACTAGCATAAATTAACGTTTACATTTTCACTGTATGTCATCAGCCATGTAAGAGCTAGTGCATTGCTGTAAATGTGATAGTCAAGTGGTTCCAATGAGCCCAGTTTCATTCAGATATGTTGAAGTGAGAGGTCAAGGTACTCCTTTGAAAAGGGAGTTGGTATCTACAGTTTGCTCACAATCTCTAGTTTCACTGGCCCCATGGACTTGTTGAATCTGTCTTTTACATGTACCTTGCATTACAACTCCTACTGTTGAGTCTGTCTTTTACCTTGCATCACAAGTCACAGAATTTAATTAGAAGATGTTGCACATCTTTAAACTTTACACTTGTGGTTATTGAATGAATGTGTGAATTAGAATCATAGAGGTAGACGTGAGGAGAGTGACACAAGACTAAATGGGAAAAATAATAAGCAGTTATAACAGCATCTTCCCAATCCATGACAGGCAGCAGCACTAAACACTCTGCACAGGGAAGCACATGCACAGAGAGAGAATATTTGCTCATTTATATTCAAACGTTTTATTTCAAGCAAGCACAATGGACGGCCTATTCACCTGATACCAGTCATTGAAAATGGCAATGCATCGAGATAGCATTGAATCTTGACCCCACAACTTGAACTCAAATTGTGACGTCCTTGCCAATTCCCAGAGTCCCAGCCCTCCTAACCAGTGCACAGACTCATCCTTTTTAAGTGGCACATTGATCGCTCCAGACCTGTCGGTAGACTGGATCTGCAGTTGTTTTTAGCCTTTAGTCACAAGGGCTAACACTTAATGAGAGCTTCAGTGACAATAAACAGCACTGAGCTCCCACACACCGCTGTGTCTCCAAAAGTTACTAAGCTTAGATGGGGAAATAAGATTTGTGTGTGAGACAGAGAGAGAGAGAACTTGTGTGTCTTTTAGAGTGATAGTGTGTGTGTGTGTGTGTGTGTGTGTGTGTGTGAGTGTGTGTGTGTGAGTGTGCACACGTGCACCGAACATGGAACTCTGATTGTGATCGATCATAAGAAAGCATTGTGACACCAGGTGCAACAGCCCATGGAGGAGGGGGTATTCAATCCGACATTACATCAAAGCCCCATAGTGAATTTGCCTTGCATTGCTTTGCTCTCTCAAATCGACTTTATCCACTGCAGTTACGCATTTTACATGAATGCTTCCCTAGTCAAGATTCAAGATATATTTGTCACATATTCATACAAGTATGTATAGTGAAATGTTGGTGTGTCATCACTCCCAGGCAGTGCACCATGCAAGTAGAAAAAAAGAAGAAAATATAAAATGTCAAAATATACAAAGTGAAAAAATGCAATATACAACAGTAAACATGGTTAAAAGTGCAGTAAAAGTGGCAGCAGTGTCATATGCATAGAATGGCTCTGGGCATATTGTCTTTTCTAGAGTTATTGTTCATTGTTCATAGCTCTGATCGCCTGTGGGAAGAAACTCTTCTTCAGTCTCTCAGTGTGTGATTTGTGGCTGATGGCAGCCACACAAACAGTCCATTGCTGGGGTGGTGGGGGTCTTTTACAGCTCTGCTTATGCACCTCCTGTTGTATAGGCTCTGCAGGGAGGGGAGCGCGGAACCCATGGTACACTCAGACGATCGCACAATCCTCTGCAGGGCCGTCCTGTCCTGAGAGGAGCTGTTCCCATACCAGGCGGTTAGGCACCCTGTCAGGATGCTCTGCACTGCAGCAGAGTAGAAGGATAGCAGGACTTTCTGTGAGAATTTCCTCAGCTGTCTGAGGTGGTACAGGCGCTGTCTTGCCTTCGCTGTCACAGTGTCAATGTGTGTAGTCCATGATAAGTCCTCTGTAATTTGCACACCAAGGTACTTAAAGCTGCTCACCCTCTCCACTGGAGCCCTGCCGATCTACAGTGGGGTGTAAGACCTCTGTCATTTCCTGGCGAGGCCAACACTGCCCATTCTGTGCTGCGCTGCGTGCATACAGTGTCTGAGGGGAATACCCGGGCCGCTTTGCCTCTTAATTATATCAAATCAAGTTATTCTGAAGTCATATTTCCACCTAAATCACTCTATAATCTCTCTATATGTACTGTAGTGTATGGGCACTGAAACGGAATCATTATCTATATTCTTCCTTTTTTGTAGCCTCTGCCTAATCCCTGCTGCTTGTGAAGGGGTTGGTGACTTCAAAGTGAGCAGTGTTTTGACGAAAGGAGAGAGAGAGCTTTTGGTAGCCACCTACATGAAACAAAGCACTTCTTCATTGACCTGTTCATTAAATTAGAGAATGTTGTATGCATTTTGACATGCTGTGTTACCCGTATTTTAAGATTTTACAACATCTCGCTTACCAACTGTCACCATGGGTCACCCGGTTATTAAGTAATTGGCTGTGTGTGTGTGTGTGGCATTGTGCTTTGTACGCCCATGAAATGTGCATTGAGCAGTTCTTAAACACTAGGTTTATTCCAACAACCTTGCTTTTGTTGTCGAAACCTATTTTACGCACACGGCGACCGTGCGTAAAAGTGATGCGCATGCGACAAATTCCAACAACGTGAAATATTTCCTATCCAAAAAGTTGTAATTAAAGTCAATAACGATTAAATGTTAAGTTATTCCAATACCTGTTTACCCACAGTTCCTGGAGGTGGGTGAGAGAGACCAACCTATACAACCATGACCGTGAAGAATTAAGCTGAATACGGTTCTCCAAAATAAAGGCAACAATCAACCTAATCTCCTTTACATCAACACGACAAATGTTCGTTTGTATGATTCCAGAGCAATTTAAAACAATTCACTATTTATAATTCATAATATTATACTCAAAAAGAACAAGTACTATGGATTAAAAAAATCTATTTTCATGTGGGGCATTTTACGCACGATTGCGCACGGACGTAAAAGAGCACAGTCATTATTCCGGCCATGATTTTGTCCTTAATCCAGAGGGTAGGGGTTAAATAATACCATCAAAACATCGAAAGCACAGCTATTGCCCCTATGTGTACACATAAGTACTCAAACAGACACCGACTTTAACAGAATGATACTGACCGTATGTGCACACACACACACACACACACACACACACACATACACAGTAGTCCTAGATGTTGTCTCCATCTGTGACGCCACTATCACATGTCTCCCAGCCAGCCTGATCCGCTATCCAGTCACAACAACGAATTGTTAAAATATCTAAAATATACCAAGCTTCCAACACTCAGCGAGAACATCAATACAGCGCATGTAGTAAAGTGAGTGAGTGACATGGTAATTACACAGCGATTCCACCCCTTTCTCTCTTTCCCTCCCATCTCTCTCTCCACTCGTCCCCACTTAGAGCAGCCCCACAAGCATTGAAAGAGGACTTACAGAGCCTGGCTCGCTCCTGTTCAATCCACCGAGTTTCCGCCCAGAAAAACGGTACAAACGGGAGCTCCGTGTGTGAACCCCGGACAGGACAGCAGTAGTGGCCTGTCCGCTATCTCCTGTCTCTCTCTCCTGTTCGCCCCTCACTTTAACTGACCCCTTTAGAATCCCTGCGAAGCAGTTAAACCGTCACTTGCATTCTAGAATGTGAAATATATAGTACACTGTCAACTCCCCAAAACCATAAAACTAACTTTATGGACCCCACGTGACCGAGTGAGAGCCAGTGAGAGGTATCAGTCGGAGGCCCAGGCTGATTTTACGATCTAACTTGGAGATAAAAACCCCTCATCCCGTTTGACATGGAAATGTCATAGCTGGCTTCTTTTTAGTACTAGAGTTTGGCCCAAAGGAGGGATAGCTTAAAAATATCTTAACACACAAGAGGGGAACCGGCAGACAGCGACGGTTGGGGCAGATGAAGGTCTTGGCTCCTCTCGAGACCTGTTTGTGGCTTTATAAGAGTACAACGTGTCTGAAAAGTAGCAGTGGTAGGATCAGAAAAACCCCCCGAACCCGAAACCCATAACTGCCATGTTTCAGGAGCTAAGTCGGTAAGTTAAAAAGTTCAGTTGCTTGTTTACTGTAGGAAAGTAGAGGAGAGTAAACTCATTTGGACAGGAGGGGTTTCCTTTTGAACGGAAAGGAAAAATCATTAGAGAAAAGTGACCAATTTGTATCCCTGTAAATAGTTAATATGTCAAAGTTGATCAACACGATTGAAGTCGAGCTGGGTGTGTTTGTGTGTTGCATAAAACGTGCTACAGTTTGTAAATGGAGTTGTTGATGTTGGAGCTATTTTTGTTGTTGTTTATGATGCTGCTGCTGCTGCTGCTGCTGCTGATGATGATGATGATGGTGATGATGACGATGATTATAATAAGATGATGCTGGTGATTTTGTTGTGACGTTGGTGACATTGTGTGGTACTGTAGAGGATAGGCCTGTGTTGGATGTTTTGAAGCCTACATGATGTGATAGATGTATTGGCATAATGGTAGCCGGACAGATTCATCGGAAGCTGATTATTAAGTTCAATTGCAGCCAAGTAATAGTCCCTCTTGGAGCCGGGTAGTAGTTGTATTTGCAGCCTGTTCGGCCATTTTGCCTGGCAATGCTTAAATTAATTGCTTTCTAATAGTTCTATTTGTAGCCCACAAATAGTTAAATTTACTCGGTTTTAACTACAGCCCCATCTCTACAACTTCCAGAGGCCTATGCGGATATATTGTCCAACTGTTCTACCAAAACGGTGTTTAACGTATAAGTATTCAATGTATTTTCATTATGTTCATGAAGGGAATCAAAGAATAAGTATGATTTGAAGAAAAAAAAATAGCCTATGTAAACATATTCACACGTATACGCAATACTATGTGTGGGCTACAACAATACTATGTGTGGGCTACAACAACACGTTTGAGTCTCGCAAATTTGACGAACCTGAAACAATTTAAACCTTGGCTGTGACTCACAATGGTTAAAACCGGGCGAAATTAGCCCTTACTCTCAATGGTTTAAGCCGGGCTACACTACATCTGCATAATTCCGGGCAGGTTCTATCCTATATACTTAAGTATGGAGACAACACTTGAATACATAGCATATGTACAAGAATATAAATTATTCAGACAAATTCCAGACCTTTAGGGCAGCATGACGGAGCATTAAGGTAGGGTGAATACTAACCCAAGTTAAGCTATTTGTGGAAGGAGAGTTTTCCTATACAGAATTAACCCTGGGTAGCGGGATAGAAAGTTAATGTCTTTTCCAACGCCATGTTGGAATTGGAGACGGTAACTGAATTACAACTCAGTGGTTTCTTAAGGTTTTGGTCAGAGTATGTGGAACTTTATTTGTTTATTTATTTTTTACTCCAAGAGAAGCTACAAACAAATACAAAAAGCTTAATTGGCAAAATGCTTACAGGCAAGCCTGACAGGACGGTAGCCATTTTAACTCACACACGCATAAGCACGGACAAACGCACGCGCGCGCGCGCGCGCACACACACACACACACGCTGCCCAAACTACAAATATGCCAACTGGTCACATTTAAAAATGTAAAATATGTACATCCTTTCCGGAACATATGGATGA
The DNA here is from genome assembly GCA_900302295.1 of Parasudis fraserbrunneri. NCBI lineage: Eukaryota > Metazoa > Chordata > Actinopteri > Aulopiformes > Chlorophthalmidae > Parasudis > Parasudis fraserbrunneri. Next base: position 11,636 of record OMKL01028093.1, read on the forward strand.
TCCAATAATAACAATAATAATAATAATAATAATAATAATAATAATATACAATTACATTTTAATAATAG
>OMKL01028113.1:1426-13543 GCA_900302295.1 Parasudis fraserbrunneri
CTCTGATTGTGCTGACTCTCTCTGTTTCACTGATGTATTAAAAGAGTGATACAAATACAAGCTGCCCTGTTGGGTAGCATCTGCTATTGTAGAACATTTATATCTGTCACAAAATGAGAACTGGGCAGAAGCAGCCATTTTGGGAGTATTGATACCAGGGTGGGAAATTAACACCAGCCAAATGCTAGTAAAAAAAAGATTCTGTGGCTGGTATGTTTACCTAGTCTACCTGACACTTTGCCACATAAACAATCAGGCTCTTTTCGAGTCTGGTGTCTGGTGTCTGGTGAAGCCACTGTGGCCAGTGGATGAAAAAGTTAGTTTCCTGCCCTGATTGGTACCCAGCTAGTGTGTGACCCTATCCCAGCATGCATCTCTCTCTGAGTGTTTGTGAATGTCCTCCTCCCCACTAAGGTCAGCCCCAGTAGCAGCCTGCCTCATCCATCCTACGTGTGTGATGTGCACAACCTCCACTCCTCTCCACCTCCTGTTCATCCTACCATCTCTCCACTCTCCTCCGGCGGCGACTCCTTCATTCCATCCCCCGTTACCCTCCGCTTTCTGCCTACCCTGCCTTGCTTCCATCCATCCATCCATCTATCTATCCATCCCCTTCTCACCTCACCTCACCTCACCTCCCCTCACCCACTGGAGACCACGTCATGTATAGGGGGGGGCTTAAAGACTCCCCACTCTGGACTAGCCAGCCTCTCATACTGGGGGGTTCAAAGGTGAGTCTTGATAGCTGAGTCCATATGGTGTTTTTTCATTGTTGTTGTTGTTGTTGTTGTTGTTGTTGTTGTTGTTGTTGTTTTATTTGTGGTTTGTTTATTGTTTGGTTTTATTTGGGATCCAACAGACCCTTTTGTCTCACCTTTTTTTTTCTTCCTTTTGCTTGTCCAGCATCTCTGAAATAGTCAGATGGGACAAGTGGATACAGGCCTCTTAAGTGTTTTCTCACCATGTAGTTTGAATGTGATGTTCAAAGAAAAAAGTAAATTCACACACACAGGATCAACTCTGCATATTTGTCAATGTTTCAGTGTCTGTGTGCGGGAAGGTACTTTTTTCTTTGAACTTGGATCTTCAGGGTGATTAATTCCCTGCACCACAAGTGATGTGCGGGTTATTTTCTATTTATCTTGAATGTGATGTTGTAATGATGTTTTTTGTTTGTTTTTTTGCTATACAATAGTGTCACATACTCCCTCAACGTGGCATGTGTTAACACACTAGAATACATAACGTGAGTCCGTGGAACGTACTGCACTGACGTGATTTCCTTGTTCTGTGGCGCCCCCCAGAGGTGAGCAATGGTGTGGGCAGTGCTGAGGAGCTGTACATGGAGAATGGCTATGACTACTACACCAACCAAGGGATTGCCCACTGATTCTGACTGACTCCCCTTATGTGAACCTGCTGAAATATGCTTGACCAGCATGTGGAAAAACAGAAAGGAAACTGTCCCAAGTGACTGGCTTGTCTTGTGTTCAGATTCTTCTTGTTTGAGTCACTGCATCCAATTTTTTTTTCTTTTCTTTTCCTGTGCTACTGATTTGATTGAAAGACTGCTGTATCACTGAAGAGAAACCTGGTTACCGCCCAGTTACATTGTGTACATTCTGTATATACATTTTGTCTTTGCTTGTCAGAAATGTAATGTGGGACTACAAGCACTTTTTATGAATGAAAATGATCTGCCAAATCTGTGGCCTCCTGTCTCTCACCTTGATGTTTGGGAGGTCCCCAAGTTACCAATGCCTGCTTCTGTAAAGATCGTTTCTGAGATTCTTTTTATTTGAAGCTCATTTTCCAAAGCAGTCACTTTATTTTGAGCACTGTAGTTGACCTACTACTTTTAGCAGATGAGAGCTGTTTAACAAAGTTATTTACGAGGCATTGTTGTAGCATGACAGAAAACAAGTGTAGCTCCTGCCTTCCGTTGGCACTCCAGTGTGCTGTGTTGTTATTATTACTAACTTTAGTATTTATATTTAAAAAGAAAAACTACAAAAAAAAAACATGAACAAGCTGTTTACAAAGGTCCTGCCTTCTCTGAGTGAAATATTTACAAGTTGTAAGATAATTATTTTAATAGATGTTAAATACCCCCCCCCTTTACCTCTGCATGTAACAATGATGACCATATCAAGTGACTGAGCTGTGCTCTCGGGGCAGCCAGAGGACCCCATGAAAATGTCTTCTGGCTGAGACTTGTGATGTCCTTTTTTTGGGGTTTATGTGAATGTGTTTTTTTCTTCTTTTTTTTTAAAGGATGAATAGTGTATTGTGTGTGTGTCATGGTTGGGTAGACATTTTACTCCCCGTGTGCAGTTCTACATCGAGTGTGTTGCTGTACATAAGAGGTTAACTGATGTACATGATGCTACAGCCAGCTGAGAGCTATATTTAAGAAATGTGACCTTGATGCATAATATAGCAATAGTCTTTGAAGTTATGGAAGTCGAGTTATTTCAGTACCTTGCTGTACAACTTCTGAGTTAAAACTGAACCTATAGTATTGTGTTGACAACAAAATGCGGTTGATAGAGTAAACATGAATGCTGTTAAGCAAATGAAGTGGGGTGCTTCAAATGTGAAATCAAATGATTCGCTGTCGAAGGGATGCTACAAGTATAATCGGCTTCACAGGGTCAGGTAATGGATCAACTTTTGTGTTCATTTACTTTCTTTGGGTCTTATTGTGCCTCACAAGTAAACAATAAAACTATTCTGTTACCAGAATGTCCCTGTCGTGTTTTATTGTGGTTTGCTTGAACTAGCAGTGGAAATATTAATTAGGATCTGATTTTTGGTTATTTTGGTTTATTTTTTATTTTGTATTACAAAACAAATGGAAAGTATAATCTTGGGAGGTGAATCTGCTGTGAAGACTTACTCATGCAGTTTGGTTACATTGAATTCTTACCAGCCACAGGACATGAACTTGCCTACCCTGAACATGCCCAAGTAAATATATAATTGCCACATTGTTCTGTATGTGTGTTAAAGCTTGTTTTGGTTACTGCTTTATAAAATCCAAGATAAAACAATGTTCAAGAAGTTCAGGAATGGAGTTTTAATAAGCAATTTAACTTCCTTTAAATTTGACAAGCGACAAGACCGATTTGATGATGGTAAACAAAACGCGTGGTATAAAAATAGATAGTCTCACATACTTTAGTTGCAGTGAAAAGACCTAAATCTTTTCTGTTTTCCTAGGTATTGGTGCATTATTATTTAGTACAGTATCAAAGGCATACAGTATAGCCTAACATTAGGCTCTACAAATTCATTCAGTCATACTGGAATGTATGATGGTCTGTACATAGTCCCACTTAAGGCAAGATGAGAGCAGGCCAAACATTATAAAACACTACCTGTATATCAAATTCCAGGCAGTCTCTTGCAACCAAGCACAAAACAATAATTCAGACCGCCTGCCCACCAAATGTCCTAGATGTAACAATAAAACTGATTTCAAAGTAACAAATTCAGCAGACACCTTTAAGCTAATCCTTTGGTCATCTTATGGCACCACCAGAAGTAACCTGCTTATTAAAAGCGTTAAAAGTTGTTAAACACAATTCTCATATTTAGCACTCTTAAGTGCTAACCAGTGTATTCTTTGATTCTTGTTATCAAAACAAATCAAGCAATATTGCACAAATATGAAGTTGTCTAACAAATGGAAGTCCTCAAATTGCCATACTAAAGACCATCACATATCGTACACAGGCCTATTATCTACACCCCATTTTAAGACATTCTCAACTGAGATCTCAGTACACACTAGCTGCTTTTGGCAAGGACATTCATTGCCCTATTTCTGGTTTTGTGAAACTGAATTTCCCATAAGCATCTCAGTACCGAAATCATCTTTTGCTCTGATAACATAGAAAATAAAGTCATGTTAATGCTGAGTAGCATTTCATCCTCTTGAACTGACCAATGTTAGAAGCACTGGCATTAAGCATTTCACCTCTACACTACTCCTAAAAGCACATAGCAGCTCTCTGCAAAGGCACGAGCACATTGTGTGTAATCAACCACTGAAATGGAAGCTAATAGCATATAGACATACACCCACCCACACACACACAGCTCATGGGAATAAATAAAATAAATAAATGAAGATGTACTCTGGTCAGTCCTTGGAAAAAGAAAAAGTGGTTTAAACATCCCTGAATTAAACATCATTGCTAATCCTAGAGTAACACCCACAGTTGGCCATCATCATTCAAGTTGAATGGAGCTGTAAATATGCAATGGTGTTATGCATTTTAGCCTCAGTAAGGGGCTTCTCAACTTCATAATTCATCAGTATCCATTTCAGCTGAATACAGTATATTTCTCCTCCTTAATTTCAGCACACATTAGATTGCACAAAACAAAGAATCGTGGTACAGTTAAAAGTCCTTCAAGAATTACAGCAAGTCTCTGTGGCATCCCGTTTTGCCAAGCTGCGTTTCTTCAGTAGAAACGACAAACTAGAAATCAATCAAAGTTCGTCTTGTGCAGGTGCCTGTTGGGGATTTCTATTGCGCTGACTTGCAAGGGCCAAGAGCCGCTCATGATGCCAGCCTGAATGGCCACCCCTGTAACCACGGCCAGGTCTGGGTCTACAGACGTGTTTGGCTCCTTCCCGAAGTACTTGCTGATCAGCTTCCGGATCCGCGGTATCCTGGTGGAACCACCGACCAGAACTATCTCATCCACCTCCTCCTTATCTAAGTGGCCCTCAGCTAAAACAGTCTCTATAGGGGTCAGAATCTTCTGGAAAAGGTCAGAATTGAGCTCCTCAAACAGCTCACGAGTAATGATGGTTTGAAAGAGGACAGGCTTTGGAACCGAGCCCTGGTCTTCGGAACTCTCAGAGGCATGCAGGTGGAGAGGCACCCGGATGTTGACGCTGGGGTGAAGGGTGAGGTTGAGCTTGGCTGCTTCCACCGTCTGTCTGAGGCGGTGGATGTCTTCTTTGAGGGTGGGTGGAACACCAAACTCTTGTCGTACTCGCTCCATGGTGTACTGGAGCAACCTCTGGCTGAAATCCTGGCCTCCCAGCTTGTTATTACCTAGGGTAGAACACCATTAATTTGACTTGGGATCACTCCACCACCTCTTCAGTCAAAGTTGGGAATTAAATATTGACATTTCCAAACATGGCATGGAAAGATACTAGCTTGAATGATTTTCATCAATGTTTTTTTTTCACCCATGATTTTCATTTCAAATTCAGGCCAAAAGCTGCCCTGAGAATTACAGATTATAAATAAATGATACAAATCGACCAGAGTATTGACTACACTGCATTACATATTTATGGATTTCTCAAACCTAAAAGTCAGATGCCTACCTGCCATGGCCCTGGTGAGGAACATGCCCCCCTGCTTATTGAGCAGAGACACGTCCAGAGTTCCTCCACCCAAGTCCACCACCAGCACGTTGAACACATCCACCTTGTGAAGGCCATATGCCATGGCAGCTGCTGTGGGCTCATTGATCACACGCAGGATCTCTAACCCTGACCGTGGGTAAGAAGTAGTTGCAGTAGTTAGAGCTAATTACACAATAGGTTTAGGTATGAATTAGGCTAGTTACAGCATACATGCAATGTACTTTATAATATGCTTGGTGACTAAAGTTAAGAGAGGTATAAGCTCCAAAAGAGCCTGAGAGGAAAAGTGATTGATAAGTTATACTTAGGCCTTGCTGTTGATGGTTTAAACTGATCCGATATTCCACAACTAGTTTTTACATAGGAGTAGATTCCACACACTCTTTCTCAAAACTCTATCAAGAAAAGGGTATGTAGGAGCAACAGATGGTGCTGGTTCCACTTTTAACAGTTTTACATTTGTAAGCCCAGAACATACCAAAAGGTGTGCACCGACCACATATAAAAATCCTCAGCACACTGACCAGCGAGGTTGGCAGCTCTGATAGTGTAGTTCCTTTGTCTCTCATCAAACTCTGCAGGCACGGAGATGACAGCCTTCTGGATGGGTACATCCAGCTTCCGCTCTGCCATTTTCCTCATCCTCAGCAACAGTCTGGAGCCAATGAACTCGGGGCTCACCGTGAAGGTACGGTTGGTGTAGATTACAAACTCAGCACTGCCATTGTTATTTATCACCTGGGAGAGCAAGAGGGAAAGAGACACAGGGTGTGTGTAAGAGAGGGATGAAGAGAAGATATACCGCTGACAACAAAGAACATTAGAGCTTCATCAGATGTTTTATCATATGGTCACCAAAATGAGATTATGTAGCCTACTGAATTATCAACAGCATCTATTCTCCAACATCACCAACCTTGAATGGGTAACGAGCACTCTCTTGCTTGAGAACCTCAGGTTCAAATATTTTCCCGATGAACCTCTTGGCATCATAGATGGTGTTCTGAGGATTGCTGTCAGCTAGATCCTGAGCTTCATGACCAGCCAGGACCTCAGTGAGAGTGAAGGACACGGCACTGGGGATGCTTTTCCTCCCCTCTTCATCTTCTATCACCTCCACCTCCCCAGTCCCTGGGTGGAACACACCCACAGAGCAGAAGGTGGTGCCCAGATCCAGGCCTATGACTTTTGGTTTGGGGGGCGGCAAGTACTGCTGACCCAGATAACCAGCCAGGAACAAGGCCAGAATTACCGAACCTGTAAGAGTATAGCTAACGTTAGATGGACACATTACGAGCTTAACGTACATTAATTTGTAGTTTGTTTTCAGGCAAGTATCGCTAAAAGGCGATTCCAAATGCTTGATAATTGTTAGTTGAAGCGAAAATGACCCGACTTTTAGGCATATCTCATCTGACAGCTAAAATATCAGGTCATGTGTAACGTTACCAAGCTAGCCGTCTGGAGGTGGTACACTAGCTAACTTTTAGGGCTACATTGTTGGGCAATGTTGGACAAGTGGATGTCTCAACATATTAGTACCGATTGCATGGCAACCTCTTCGCTATTGCACAGATAATCTCTATTGTACATTTCCCCATCTGTCTCACTTAATTTCCTGTTGGCAAGAACATTGCCATATCATGTTGCCAAAAAGTTGCCCAGTGTATCGCCACCTTTATTACAACTACGCCAGCTATTGCTACCGCTAATATTTGCTAGCTAGCATTCACCGGCAAGTTATAAAAAGACACGGATTCGTCATCTTTCTTACTTACCAATCATTGACATTTCTCCGGCCATTGTAATACCGTTACACTGTCTATGATCACTAAATAATAAGATAAAACAAAAAAACGAACGCTACAATAGGAATAGTTATCAGTTTCGGAATGGATGATGTAGGTCTTTCTCTAGACCTCCACGGTTTTGACAGACTGCGCGGTTGGAAAATTTCAGGTTAGCTTACTAGCTACACGTCAACATTACATTGCAGTATGGTGTTGCTGGGTAATGTAGTCCAAAGGGGACGTCATTGCCCTTCCTTCCCGACAGCATAGATTACTTTTCACTATATTTCCAATGAACACTAGTAATATTCTGACGGACGTGAAATGTTATGTTCAAAGCATCAATGTTATGTTGTGCTACGATGTTGCGTTGGGCTCATATAGTTCAATGGTTGGGCTTCATTCACAAGAGCAACAAATTCACGGATGGAAAAGTAGGGTAGTTACTGTACTTAAAGGCTCAATCTGTGATCCAAACGTAAACAAATGGGTACTAACCCCACCACCCAAAATAATAAGAATGGAGATGTGTTTTCATTCTCTAGCCTAGATAATTTATTGTTACACGACAACAGGTTGGCAAAAGATGAGTTTTTAATTGCATTGTATTTTGTTGCTGTAAACTGTTTACAGTGTTTGCAAATACTCCATTTTGTAAATATTGGAGTAAAACAGACCTAAACTACAAACCCAGGTTACAAAACCAGTTAAACCAGTTACTGCCACTTTGAGAAACCCCCCCTCTGCTCCATATCCCCCACCCTGATACCTGAAGACATCTGCCCCAAGAGACAGTGAAGATGCGAACAGACTTCAGGAACAAGCACTCTGAATAGCCTACCTTTCACTTCACTTTTCAACAACACCTGCAATGAAAGAGTTTTACATATAAAATGCAATCAATTCATTAAAATTAAATACTTTTAAATTTGGAGCTTGGTAAATTAAAGAGGAAGCCATCAGGGAAAGCATAAATAAACCTCTCTTTAGCTTGTCAAATATGGAATGCTTCTTCATACCAAATTAGGAAGACAGGATGTTGAACAAGTACCATTTCTTTTGATACTTGAGTAGCTTGGATACTTTTACTTTTACCAGAGTAGTATTCTGTAATGTCATCAAACAGCGACCTCTAGGCAAAAGATGACAACATAGTACTGTGCTTTGTTTACAGTTTTTGTTTTTGTCTGATGTGTGGATTGGATATGAATGGGTATAGGGGAGGGGTTGCTACTGCTGGCCATACCAGCACTCTACCAAGAGAGGTCTGGAGAAATTCACAGTATAATTAGCCACTAAACTCCAACCTACACGTCAGACCAAAACAAAAAAGTGAACAAAGCGCTTTTGCCTAGAAGTCGCTGTTTGACAACATTACAGATTATATCTTTAAGTAAAGGTTCTGGGTACTTTTTACACCACTATTTGATATGGTAATGTTTTCAGTCTTTTGCTACATGCAGCATTTCTTTCATAGCTGGAAAGAAAGATAACATCAGGACACTCTCACAAATGCTATTGATACATGAATAATTTTATGAGCATGTGGCATACGAGATTATGTTTATTTTCCACGTTTTATGTACAAAAGATGAGAAAACAGCATATGGGTGGTGGTTAAAGGTAACACATTCACACACACACACACACACACACACACACACACACACACACACACACATACACATACACAGCATAGTTCTTGAATTAAAACATAAAAAAAGAAGCAAAAAACAGCATAGCCAGGGCATTGCATTCTATACAGAATGTTTATGTACATGGTATTAGCCAGAGAGATTGACACATTTGAGCAAGGCCTGTGGTTCAAATCTGAAGACAGCATTTCAGACATAGGCCTGTATGCTTCTTTAATTCAGATACACCAATTTGTAGAAATAATAATCTTTTGTCACATTGTTTAATGGAGCTCGCCCTCAGGGAATTGTGAGACAAATCCAAAATATATAACTATGAAATATAACAAAAGGCTTTACGCAGAAAATATCAGATGACTTAAAGGACAATAAATACAAGTGATATTTAATCAATTAAATGGTCAACCAGTTACATAGTAGGTAAAAACTGGGTAAGCAATCATAACTTACATGAGGATTATTTACAAACTCTAAATACTGTAATGTGTTAATGAATAGATATAACCACCACACTATGTTTCAACAGTGTCTGCTAGATGGTCTCCGTCCTCCTTGCTGTTGTCAGAGCATTCAGAGGGGATGAAGCAGCCGGAATCCCTGGGACAGTCACACTTCTCTTCTTTCAGACTGTGGGATGACTTGTGCTCTTCGCCCTCCCTCACGTCATCACCTGGGGCCACAAATAAAATAAAATATAATCAAATTCCATTCATTTTGTACTAATATACAATACCATAAGTCAATAAGTTTTTGTTTTTTTTCTAAAAAGAAGAGTAGGCTGTCCTGTCCCCTTGGTATATTTTTTTCTTTATTGAGACAGAAGGAAAGCTGAGAGGAAGACACAGGAAAGAAGATGAATACAATCCACAGTCAAATTACACTGATACATTTGTATTTACATTAACCTGTTATATTTAGCTGACTGTCTTAACCAAAGCAACTTACAGTAAAAAAAAAAATATATATAAAAAAAAAAAAAAAAGTGAACATTAATCTTCTATCTCCATGCCAATATCATGTAGGCTACTGTATCACAATTGATACTGTGAAAGACATGTGAAAAAAAGCAAAGCAATGTTTTTTTGTTGGAACCTGATGTTCAGGCTCCTGCTTGGGACAGCCCACTGATCCCTGGCGCAGGAAATATAATTAGGTTGCCACTGCAGTAGACTAATGGAATTCAGTTTAATTAAATTACCATATCCGTGTATTAGTCAATAAGCTAGTGAAGTCACACTTCAGCCAGCCATCTGTTTGGTCACACTGTCACCCAAACATAGAATTAGAACTATGACCAAAAATGACCTATACTACACACAGCTGGATGTGTTATATAGAGGGTAATAATAGAGTTTAGAATGTGACCAGGAATGCACTCATTCTAAATCTTAATTGAAAACAAAATTAGTTCTCATTCATGCATTCATATGGCTTAAATTTTATATTATGATATATTTATATTTTGGATGGTGACAATATACAATATATCACAGTATATTTGTTTGTATTGTAATACCATATAAAACAAAAAATTATAATAATAAACAAAATATAGATAAATATATATAATGTAATACATACAAATGTGATGTGACAACAGTGATGTCTGTAGTCAAAGATAATGGTCAATAATTCTCTGTGTATCTAGCCTATAGAAACAAAAGGCCTATGGGTAAATTATACCTCAGCGCAAATGTATAATGGTGTATCATTTCTACCAGTGTATCGCGCACCCCTGCGTGCCATAGCTCATGCCATAGCTCATAGCTCTATTATAATCAGGCTTTTGTGGTTCAAGAACCCAGATTAGAGAGCGACGCCTTCTGCCCCATAAAGCGGTTTCGATTTGAATAACAGGAAATCACTGATAAGCCTTTCACAGCATACAGGATGTAGATTTTGTACATTTTATACATTAAATTTTTATATAACATTTGTATTTTATAAATATATAAATACATATACGCTTTAGATAAACATACATTTTACATTCTGTGGATGGTGTTATGTGTGGTACCAGTGTGATAACTTGGGTTATTTCATATTATATTGTAGGCATTCAGTTCAGATCTTGTTTTTCCCTCACACTGACCTGTGTAGTGGTAGTCAGCAGCAGTCAGAAGCCTGTGTCTGTGCTCTGGATCTTTGACGTTTAGTTCTATCAGGTGTTTCTCCTGCAAGTGCATCAGGTCTTCTACTGTCTGGTAGCCGTTTAGCAGCAAGGCAGATGCATACTCCTGGAGTAGAGGACATTATTTTATTCATTTTGTCATTGTTATTGTATCTTTATTGCATGAGACTGTCCATATTTGAAAGAAGAAATCTCAAATAAATTGAATCAATCAATCAATCAATATCAGCATCAACACACATTTCAATATACTGTAATCCAATACTGTTTGCATCTAATCGTAAATCCCACGATTAGAAATAGCTTAAAAATAACACACAGTGATAAAATTCTTGATGTATAGAACCTCATCATCACCATCAATTGAGCTGTGAGAAACTTGAAATCAATACATTGATTTGCTCTTGCTTTGTTATTTGATCCTTTATTAACATCCTGGTCAAAAAAAAGCTGAGAAGAAAAGAATGTGGGACTGTTGTTTTTTGTCCTCACCTCTAGCTGTAGTCGCTCCAGTAGCTCTAGCAGTGTTTTGGGCCGAGGTCTTGTGCACAGTTTGGGTTGTCTGATCTTTGGGACCTCCTCTTCCGTCTCCTTCTCTACCAGAATATCTACGTAGATGAACTTGAAGTTTCCTACTTTGTTGTTCAGCATGCCTGTCCAGATACCCATGGGAGGTTTACTGATGATGCTGATGATGTCACCAACCTACAGTAAGAGGAGATATTGACATTATCAGTGTCGATAAGGTAAGATGAGTAAGATACGGTGAAACCTTTATTGTCCCCCTTGGGGAACGCAGCAATGAATGTGTGTGTGTGTGTGTGTATGCGTGTGTGTGTGTGTGTGTGTGTGTGTGTGTGTATAACTTGAATGAATACTACGCTCTAATATAGTGTCGTACCAACCTTGAGTTTGAGGGAATCTGTGTCGTATGGGCTGGGGACGAAGTCTGTGTGAACGCGTGCTCTGCCACAGAACTGGCCGTGGTAGGACCCATCCTCCTCCAGCCTCAGGCTGTCTCTCAGACTGGAGCCTTCAGACACACTGGTCACAGCACCTGAGCCTGCACACACACAACCACATGGTATGATTACACCGCTGCGATTATATTTATATAATATATTATGTCATATTTGGGGGCGG
>OMKL01028158.1:9184-23874 GCA_900302295.1 Parasudis fraserbrunneri
GACACAAACCCCCCCCCCCCCCAAACCCCCCCCCCCCCAAAAAAAAAACTAGCGCTATAAAACTCCAGATGACACTGAGAGCACCCAGGGGAATGTTCTGAATCTATGACAACATTTGATGTTTCAGAGCTGAGAACACTATTAGTGAATAAAGCTCATTTGGGTATAAAAACACAAAATCAGTCTCCCAATTCATTGTCTACGGAGCAGCTCCAGACTTTATACCTGATGACATCACCTGTTTGAGTCTATTTCAGGTTTTGTGGCTTTGGGAGAGAGTAGCTCATGTAAAAAAAAAAAAATGTTGACTGGAGTTTCCTAGGCAGTGGAAATACTGGAATTCTTATTTGAATTCCATTTGGGTGGTGTTCCTACCTTTTAAGTGGCTTAGAGAGTTCCTGAGCAGGGCCTCTGTTCTCCACCTCTTACACTCACACAGAAAAACAGTACAAGTACAGAACCACCTCTCACAGTCACACAGACACACACAGGTCAGTACGAGTACAACACCATCTCTCACTCACACAGACATACACAGGTCAGTGCGAGTACAGAACCACATCTCACACTCACACACACACACACACACACACACACAAGTCAGTACGAGTACAACACCATCTCTCACTCACACAGACACACACAGGTCAGTGGGAGTGCAGAACCACATCTCATACTCACACACACACACAGACACACACACACACGCACACAGGTCAGTGCGAGTACAGAACCACTCTCATGTGCCAACTGTCACAATGCCAAACGCCAGTCATGTTAGGTGCACAAGTGCCTCACCCTACAGTGCCTGGTATTTGGTGGTATTTGTTTTGCCTTCCATTCTATCTTATGCAACGTTTTTTTTTTAGCAGTGTTGTTTATTTGAGTGAACAACCATTAACATTATTATAGAGAGGGAAATCCTTAACTGATGCAAAAACATCCTTTCGTAATGTGAGAGAGGGCAAAGGCATCACGTGCGCTCTGTACAGAGGATATGCTATAGGGCTTCAATGGTGCACATACTAGAGATATTTTCTGCTGTAAATGTTTGATGTTTCCACCTGGTGTTTCTTCCAGACCAAAGGCTCTGATGGATTATGTGTACTAATTATAACATGTGTAAATATGTATTTATGGACTGTGTGTATGGTGTCCTGTTATCGTTTTTACTTTTCTGTTTGATGTTTCTGCATCAGACATTTTATAAAAGCTCCATTGTAAATTAAATAAACATATTGAACACGCATTAACTGGTAATGTGTTAGTTATACAGAAGGCTATTTGTCATAATCTTATAGTTCATTACTACCTTCGCAAAAACAGGCACTGAAATGTTGCATAACCTAATTTGGACACAGAAGTGACACAGTAGGGTGCTCTGCTCTCGCTGCAGAATATGGAGTTGATGGATTGCTGCCGTGTGAATGAGAGAGCGGAATCTATTTGTAAGCCGTTTTTTTCTTTCCTTTTTTTTACGGGTGCTTAGTGACACCTTGTGTTCAAAGAGCGAAGTACATCTTTGTTTTGCAACAAAAAAACGAGGTGGTCAAACTCTTAAACCTACGGAAATCGGCAAGAGGTTCTGAAGCCTTGAAATGACAACGGAGAAAGAGTTCTTTGCGGGTAATCATGTTATACTTCTAACGATCAAACGTGCTGTACAAAAATTGCATGTAGTTATATGGCTGAAGTGTGTTGCACAGCGCCGTGTATGCACAATAGAACAACACCGTGCTGAAATTCAACAATTTGCTTAATTTTTGTTTTAATCAGCTCACCTTTATAAATGTTTTTCCATTGTATAGGCTATTACACACTCTTAAACAGTGTAAACTGAAATGTCCTACGCGCAACTTCTTAAGTGTGCTTTGATTCATTGGATATTGTAAGCTACTGCGTGACTGTTATTCCTGCAGGTATACCTAAGATACCCTACGTGCCCAATGCTGGAGCACGAGATGTCATGTGCTTCAAACATTACAATGCAGAGGAGGTAGGTGTGGCACGTGAATGTGACACACACACACACACACACACCAAGATGAGCACTTTGTGTGTCATTTTGTTATAGTACAAACAGTGGTTCTCAATCACATCATCTTAAGGACCCCCCCCCCAAATTGATATAAATTAAGCTTTTGACCCCCATTTGGTAAGATGTTGTCTCATGGCCCCCCCATCTGACAAAGATTTTTGTCATTGGATATGATTAAGTCCAGTATTTTGTAAGTGAGCTAACAGAGAAAGTGAAAGTGATGCGAGTATGGACTTATACATATTATCTCATTGGTCTATTCTCTATGGGGACCTCCTGGAGCGCCCTCAGTGCCCCTGGGGGGTCCTCAGACCCCTGGTTGAGAACTATTGCGGTAGAGGACTGTTTTTGAGTTTCGATCTCTAATGGATAAATTCACTCGTAGTATTTTCGCAGGAGATTGTGTACACTGTGTGTTCCTCTGCAGGTGCTGATGGGTAGAAAGATGGAAGAATGGTTGAGATTTTCAGTCTGTTACTGGCACTCCTTCTGTGGAACTGGTAATGATTACGACACACACACACACACACACACGCACACACGCACACATACACACCTCCCAACCCCTTATCCTTTGATGATGTATTTGTAATATTGTCAAATGCTTCATCTTATTTTCCCCACGCTGCCCAAATAGAAGGTTAAAGTGTCTCCTGGCTGCGTGTTGACCTCATCTGCTGTTTTTTATCTCTTTCTCTCTCATCTTTTTCTCATGTCTCGACTCAGGCGCGGACCCTTTTGGGTTCCCGACCCTCCACAGACCGTGGAATGAGGGAACTCCCATGGAATCGGCGAAGAAGAGGCTCCGCGCCGCCTTTGAGTTCTTCACCAAGCTTGGTGTGAGTGATTTCAAAGCTGATTAGTTCTGGCATATGTCTCTAAAGCTGCACTGTATAGTTTTTTTTGGGAGGGGGGGGACTAACTTCTGACAAGTCAGAATAAAGTATGATATATCTTTAGTGTTGAATTGAAGTGTCACAAAGTAAGACTGGATCCGTGCAGCACTGTTTGAAACTAGAAATGATATGTTTGGCTGTGGTGATCCTACCCTCCCACCACCTTCACCATACAAAGAAACATCTTCTAAGCACAATGCTGGTTCACTTTGTTTTCAAAAGGAACATTTTTGGATTTGTGTCAGAGATCATTCTTTCTTCCCAAAACTACACGGGGTAGCTTTAAATAATGTAACGAGGTTGAGACCTTGCAATGGTAGCCCCTTGGTGTAAACTCACTCCTAAGTTAAAATCCCCCCAACTTCGCCACCTGAATTGGATCCTTTTCGGCTGGCTGAATGGATAAGACCGTGGTGTTTTATGTACGCGGTCACATGGTGCTGGTGAGCGGAGGGTTGGCGGTTCGAGGCTGTCGGAGGACAGGTGCCGAGCGCTAAGTGCCCCGCTGGTACCAAGTAGCATAATGTTTATTTGTTGTTTTGTTTTTTAAACTTCTGCTCGTTGTTTATTGACATCCCCTTGTTTCTACAGGTGAGGTATTACACGTTTCATGACAGGTAAGGGACTCAGAAGCATTGTTTGTTTAAAGGTTTTACCACCGACTTCAGATATGTTTACTTACTGTACACAGACATCGGGTATTAATGGTGTACCGTGCTGCCCCAGTTTGATACCATACTGGTTACACCCCTAACTGGGAAAGTTAGGGCGAAGGACAGTGTGAAAAGTATTGTCTGGGCTTGCACAATATGGGAACAGACTGGATAGACTAGTTTTAATTAGAGTGTTAGATTACCTGTCCGGTGCCAGGAGAGATTCAAAGGTATTTTCTTCTGTGACAGTGGATACAGTGGTGCTGTATCTAGGTCCTAGAGTGTCTAGCTGAATGAATGAATGAATGAATGAATGCTACATTGCTTTACAATGTAGAGGGTAACTTGCCTCCTCCACCACCAATGGGTGACATCCAAACTAGAGTGAAGCGGGCCACGGCTGCCGTACGCCGGCACCAGAACCCCGGGCTCTTTAATGACCGCGCTGAGTCGGAACCTCGGTTTAACGTCTCACCCGAAGGACGGCACTCGGAAATGTACGGTGTCCCTGTCACCGTAGCTGGGGGCGTTGTTACTGCAAAGGCCAGGGACGTAGAGCTTCCTACTAGCTTCCACCGCCTAAGGACTCGAACCCGCAACCTTCTGAGGCCAGAGCCCTACCCATGTAGCCATGCTGCTGAACTAATTGTAGCCTGAGATAGTCTGAGATATCTTCAGCCTCAGGGCCTCCAATCAGGCCTCAAACTATCTCTGATCTGATCTGTTGTCTAATTCTCCAGTCTATATGACTGTCTGAAAGAAGTTTTATTATTGATATTATGAATTATCATTTGCCTGATGGAGATTATCATGCTTGGATGTTGTACCATGTTGCTCCCAGGGACATGGCTCCAGAAGGCTCCAGTCTGGAGGAGACCAACAGGAACCTGGATGAGATGACAGACCTGGCTCTCCAGCTGCAGAACCAGACCGGGGTTAAGGTTCTGTGGGTCACCTGCAACCTGTTCGCTCATCCAAGGTCAGTGATCCATCTAGAGTATAAATATCGCAGCATAATGTCATCACATTTGTTATATCTGTATATACAGTACGTCCCCCTTACTCTTATTTTTATTCCCCTTTTATATACTTTTCCTTAGATATGTATTACTTTACCTGCAATACTGCTGTGACACCTTAATTTCTTTATTGAACCGTCTACGAACTGGGGTCGGTCGCTTTAAATCATCCATGAAGAAGTGGGGCCTGGCAGACAGCGCTGCATGAGAGTGTAGCGAGCCTGAGCAGACTGCCGAGCACATAAATACCACCTGCCCCCTGTACAGACCCTCGGAAGCCAGCCTCTTTGATGTAGGACCAGAGACAAGGGCATGGCTGCATGACCTCTGATGTTACATGAAAGAAGACCTTAATTTCCCTAAGGGGATTAAACTCATAAACACATTCAGCTGCCCCTTTGTCCAGGTCTGACACATAATGCAATATACACAATGCTAATGTTGTACATATGACAGGTATATGAATGGTGCAGCCACCAACCCTGACTGCCATGTCCTGGCCTACGCCGGGGCTCAGGTGAAGAAAGGACTGGATGTTGCCAAGAAGCTCGGGGCAGAGAATTTTGGTACGAGAGAGTTGGTATTTCATGGTGTCTCGACATAAAATATCAACTTGAGTCACTTGTTAAAAATGTTTTATTTAATGAACTTTTTTAATTTTTTTTATGTCTTTTAGTGTTTTGGGGCGGCAGGGAGGGTTTCCACTCCATACACAACACTGACGTTGCGGCTGAACTCAAACACATGGCCAACTTCTTCAAAATGGCTGTCAGTAAGTACTGAGTGTGTGTGAGTAATTTCTGGAGTATTTTTTTTAAAATCTTGGCATCGACTGTGTTGTCAAATTAAAGTAAGCAAGTGATTTGTGCATCGAGACGGTGTCTGTGGTAGTGGAGGATAACTTGACTATTATGGCTGTGTATTTTTAGGTATACTGGTTCGGATCCTCACAAAGATATACGTTTTTACAAAACCGTTGTCAAACAGTATGTTATTGTTTTGCTTTTCTTTACTCCAACAAATATAAATAATTTGTTATGGAAGTAGAAGTAAATCGGTTTTTTTTTTTTAAAAAGGGATAGTTTTGCACCCCTAGCCCTATTTCCTTCGTACCAATGATGTTGTTGATCAGTAGAGTCCTTTCTCAGCACAATCCATGCTGTTCCTCATACCGGATACCCACAGCTTCGGCTTGTTAGCCACAAACTAATGCAAAGTCAATGGGGCCAAGCTCCAGTCTGTTTAAACCCGGAAATCTAATGCCAGAGTAGGTTTCAGCATTTCTTACAGGACTTGTTGCTGGCCCCATTGACTTTGCATTAGTTTTGATCAACAACATCATTGCTAAGAAGTAAACGGCGAGGGGTCAAAAATTCTGAACTTACCCTTTAATATTTGTATTATCGACCATGTTGTTGCCTGCAGAGTACAAAGAGAAGATTGGGCTGAAGTGCCAGTTTCTCATTGAGCCCAAACCCAAGGAGCCGTGCAAACACCAGTATGACTATGGTAAGCTGTCTCATACCAGTATGACTATGGTAAGCTGTCTCATACCAGTATGACTATGGTAAGCTGTCTCATACCAGTATGACTATGGTAAGCTGTCTCATACCAGTATGACTATTGTAAGCTGTCTCGTACCAGTATGACTATGGTAAGCTGTCTCGTACCAGTATGACTATGGTAAGCTGTCTCATACCAGTATGACTATTGTAAGCTGTCTCGTGTCTAGAGCAAATGGGGAACTCTTATATTATATATATAATTATTTATTAGATAGCATACGCAGGAATAATGTCAGACACTGCCCTACAGTACAGTATATAGATGGACAGTTAAGGAATTCTGGTCAAAATCACAGCTAACAACAAAAACAAACTTCTCAGATGGGACAAAAATCTTTTAACACATGGGGATAATATGCATATACCTAGGGGGTCCTCCTCCACTGCTGCGTCTCCCCCTCCAGTGTGTGTATATATACTGTTCCATATCTCTCTGTTCCAGACGCCATGAGTGTCATAGGTTTCCTGAAGCATTATGAGCTGGACGGTCACTTCAAGCTGAACATCGAGCCCAACCACACGACCTTAGCAGGACACTCCTACGAACATGATGTTGTCATGGCCTCTGCGTAAGACTTTTTTTTGGGGGGGATGTGGTTATTTTATGACATTTTGTAGGAGTGTTAACGATCTCAGAACAGAATCAGAAAATTTGAAAAAAAAAATCTGTTCAATACAGTGTATATAAATTGAAATACTGTGTATATAAATTGAAATCTGTCTTGATGATTCTCTTCCCAAGGTCTAATTTTTTCCTATCAGTTTAACTGGTGGTATATATGGCTACTGCTATTCGCATAATGTTCAAGGCTCATTTTCATTGTTTACAACTTTTTGGCATCAATAGATGAATGGCACATACTGTATACTGCACCCCAAATGTTACCCCTATCACTGATATCACCTCTGCCTCTGCTCTCTGGTGGGCAGGTTTGGCATGCTGGGTTCAGTGGACTCCAACACAGGTTCTCCTGACCTGGGCTGGGACACAGACCAGTTCCCCATGGACATCAGAAATACCACCATGGTCATGAAGGTGAGGTCAGATGATTCTAGAGCGGTCATAAAATAAGGGCTATTTAAAGAGGAATGTCACTCAATTTAATAAGTAAAACAAAAGAAACATGTTATTCCTCTGGTCTAGTGCAGTCCATTCACTATTTATGAACAAGTCTCCCGCAAACCAGAGAACTAAGACTCGCACCTTTTTATATTATCAAGATGTTAAATGTGGTGTTGCTCCACAGAGATTGACCTAGACCATGGCAGGAATAGGACCTATGAATTCTTTAAGTGAGTAGTGTTCCCCTTTACCTCCAGGACTGTCAGTATTTGTAATTAAAGAACCAATACAATGATGTTAATTCAGTCAGAAAAAGCTTAATGTGGAACGTTAATGTCGTTTTTTCGGCTTCGGACGTATCCTTTGATTTGTTATAACTGTTTTAGTGCACGCTCTCTGAGCACATGATGAGGGGGCGTGGCCTTCTCTTTATTGAAAGGAGATGTCTTAGTATAATGATACATGAAGCTTTCAAATGTAAACAAATTCATGGGATCAGTGTGATCGGGTTCTATGGGAGATTAACATCGGCTAACCCGTGCTAGCAGGTGCTGTGGATGTTTTTGAACCACTAAAATTAACTAAATTATAGCAAACTAATTTCATTACTTGTTTGAGGTCTAGCAAGCTGATATTCTTTACAACTACTGACAACTGACAGACTGACTGATGGGCCAATCAGGGTAACCCGAGTAGATTATGCAATGTTTTCAGGGAAGCAGATTGGATACCTGAGATGGTTTGATTCTGTTGATATCCAGGAGCATAGAGATGAAAGGGCTTTAGTCATCATTTTCATAACAACAACAGTTCTAACATTTTGGGTAATTTTACAACATACCTGCTGTAAAAGAATGCAATGAGATTGAAAAACACAATTTTCAATGTACTGAATCTTTAAAGGTGCTATTTGTAAGATTTCCAATGGTTTGGAATGAGGACATGTATTCTAAATGGTCCTCACTTTGATGGGACAGCGATGAGCACCATTTAGGTTCAACCATAAATTATGTGCTGATTCCATATCATTTGTGCGTGGCAAAAAACACCTTTAACAAATCAGGGTTAACCTGGGGAAATTATTGCACACCTAAATCACCAGTTTAAACATATATATACAGTCATGGGGCAGTGGTTGTCTAAAGGTCAGAAAAGCAGGTTTGTGAGGGAAAGGTTGCCGGTTCTAATCCCCGGACCAGCAGGAAAATCTGGGTGGTGGAAGTGATTGAACCAACGCTCTCCCGTCTCTCAACCAGTGCCCTCAACTCCCAACCGTAATGCCGTTGAGCAAGGCTTTTAACCCCCCAACTGTTCCAGTGGAGGTGCTCAGTGTTCAACAGTAGAAGAGTCTGGTTGTGTTAATGTGTGAGTGTGAAGCAGAGCATGGTTGAAGGAAGCATACAAGCTCATTATGATTCACCGAGTCTGGTAAACAAAGGCCTAGTGTGAATATCTGACTGCTGATGTAATTCTCCCAATCAGACTATCATTGAACAAGGCGGCTTGCAGCCTGGAGGGCTGAACTTTGACGCTAAGGTACGCAGAGAGTCCACAGACCTGGAGGACCTGTTCATCGCTCACATCGGAGCCATGGACGCCTTCGCGAGGGGACTCCGGAACGCTGTCCGCATGGCTGAAGAAGGAGTCATCTCGAGCATGGTGAAGGTACCGTGTGTGGCAACGTAATGGAACAACGCCCGGTCATCCAGCAAATATGTATAAAGGACCTCCGTGTTTGAGATGAAGATTGAGGTTTTAACATCGTTGTCGTTTGAGTTTATGTATTTTTTATGGCCGTGCTGCCAGGCTGTCATTTATGACACATAGTGAACTCTAGTGCAACTAGTGAACATGAGCACTAGCAGATGGACCGTGCAAAGTACAAAATGATACAACATATAACACACGTCCGAGCAAAAGTTCACAGGCCGAGACACATAACATGGCCTTCCATTATCTAAATGCAGACCCTCATTTTTCTGTGAATTCGTTGTTGTGAAACTACCACATCTCGTTGTAGTCTTCTGATAGTTGATTCGATGTTTGATTCCAACAGGAGCGCTACTCAAGCTTCAGCCACGGGATTGGACAGAAGGTGGACGACGGCAGCGCCTCATTGGATGATCTGGAGGTGAGGTTAAAACATTAAAGATGTCCCAACTTTTTATTTTTTTTTTTTTTTTTAGATGCGACACGCATCTGTGTGACCAACTCGCGGTTAGCCGATCTGCCCCCTAGTGGTGGCTCGCAGGAAATGCGCCTCGCATCTATGACGATGCGTGTCCTTGTTACAAGCTTGCTACTACTGCTGCACGCGTATTCCACGCCCCCAGAGAGGAATCAGTTGGAAAATCCTGTGGTAATAATCCAACACCTGGTTTCTTAAACTATGGGTCGGGAGGCAAAATGGGTCTTCAGCCTTCTTTTGGTGGGTCCCCACGTGACAGCAGTAGTAATATGTTTGTGAGCCTGAAAAAAAATCACATTTGGGTCCCTGACTTGAAAATTTTAATTTAAAAGTTAAAAGTTTCAAGAAACTCCAGTAGATGACCCAATGGATGCAGGTTAGGACTGTCACTGAATTTAATTTCCGCAATGTTTTCTGTAAGATCAATTTCTTGTAGATGTACATGAGGGCTATATACAGCATATAGACTGACCAAATCTTGTTGGATATTTAACAATACTGTGTCTTGTTTTCTCAGGACTTCATCAAGCAGAATGGAGAGCCAAAAGTCACATCAGGCAAACAGGAGAAATATGAAACCATCTTTAATCACTACATATAATAAAGACTCTTTTCTGTCCGTGTCGGCCTGTGATCACTCAAGACCTCTAACTAACTAATCTAACATCTAACTAATGACGATACAGTGTAGTTTAACTAGTGGAAGTCATGCGAGTATGAATTGAAATCTGTGATGTGTAGTGGTAAAAAAAAGAAGAAAAGTGGGTAGACTGAACTCCAGTCCATGATGGCAGTACAGCAAGTAAAAACCAATTCAGTATAAAAACAATGACTTCTTTTCTTACATTGTTCTCTGTTTCTTTGTGTTACTTAGGCCTACTTACATCAGTTTGATACTACTTGCTGTATATAATATGCATGTGACAAATAAACACTTTTACTTTGAATTTAAATGCTGAAGATTCATATTAGGTGAAAAATTGGGTAAACTCTTATTTTACAAGTTGATTTTAAAAAGCCATTGAACTGCTGCTATGTTAAAAGGTGCAGGGTTGTTTAGACTTCCCAGCCCTTTACCAGACGTCCATACTCTCGTAGAAGCAAGCAAGAGAACAGATGAATCTTTGTTTTGAATATTGCATAATGTTGACAAAGATTTGCCTTACTTCATGGAAGCTATGTATTAAAAATAACTGAGATGTTATTAGGCGAATATTTGGTGCTGGCCTACTCAACATTCTTACATGGAAGAGGGACTATTTCGATTTGTTTAATACACTATCAATATAAATGTAGGCTAATAATGAAATACAAACTCAATAAAATTGAATGAAGAACGATCCTATTTGTTATATAAATTGTTTATGAATTTCATTATGTAGGCCTACTCTCAGAAACTCAGGGGCATGCTGGCAAAGTGCAGTGTGAGTCTGACCTATTCATTAAAACCACTGTGGATCACTGCGTCTTTGTTTCCATGGTTAACTGGAAAGCTGATCCTAGGTCTGCCTGTCTCTTAGGAGTGCTATTTTACCCTTGACCGACCTATGTGTTTAACCATATGATGAACAAGTAGTTCCTCATTCAGTTCCGTCTGGATAATCTGATGGCTTTCTATTTGACACGAGTATGCCCACAAATAGTTGTTAAGGACCTAGATGACTTCATTGTGACTCAGTTTGAGTCCTGGACGGAGACATAATTCCCTGGAGAGCCGATGAGACATGTACCTTTTTGGTGACATCACATCATACTACCAGCCTGCCTGGTAGTTGTCCAACCAGCGGTCGAGGGCTGGACATTTGCCGGCAAAGGTGTCCTATGGGCGGATAGCGTGAGCTCTGCTCACTGACGCGTCGTTCATGATTGGCGTGTTGAGGTGTATTGAAGGCGGGACATGACGCCACCAAACCCGAAGCCGCCCGCATTCCTCATTAGCATAATATATTCAGCATCATTTTGGACTGTCGCACCGGTTTCTAAATGATGGGTTTTGAACAAAGCTGAAATATTGTTTTGGATCGACTGACAATTTTTTTCAGCAGCTGGCAGGTCCTGAAAAAATAAAATAAGATATGAACCTGTAACTCACTATTTATATTTATCTTTTTGCCTCACCGGACTTGGGATCCTTTTTTTCTTTTAGCTTTTTTATTATAAGTTTTCCTAGTAATTTAAAGTGATTAAAAGATGTGGACTTTCTTGGGAATAGCAAGTTTCACATACCTTTACAAAAAATGCGATACATTCTTAACTTATGCTCACAAAGAGCTTGTCATGGCTGCAGTTGTGTTTCTTACAGTCGGAATGCTACTGTCATATATCAGGTATTTCCATGGACAGACGCTCAAAGTTTCACAGGTGCTAAGTTTGGAGCTTCTATCAGCATTGCCTCTTATCAATAGGTTTATTCCACAAACCTCAACACTGAGCAACGGCAACACTGAGAACACTCATAAAAAGGTAAGAAATTATTTGGTTGAACGCAATTATTAGAACAAAGAAGCAGACCAAACGATAACAGGTTGACTATCATTTTGCACTAATTGCACATATTGCTGTATTGCACATATCAACCCACATGCTGCTACTTTTCCACTACTGTACTTTAGATCACTTTGTCACGTTTCTATCGTTTGTCTCTGTATATATTTTGTTTTTGTGTATATTTGCTTTTACTTATTGAACTTTACTGTTTTGTACGCTGCACACCGCGGAAGAGCTGCCACACAGATTGTCATTGTTCTAAGCACAGTGACAAATAAAGATCTAATCTGAAGTTGCGCAAATGTATTTTTTCCCCTCCCCATTTAGATTTTTGAAATGATCACAAAGCCCGATAGAAATGTTTCTTCATTTACCAAAACAGAAAGAACTTATAGAAGAAAAAGGAAAAGCCCATTAAGCATAATTAGCGTGATAGGTTACATCATGTAAGCTACCCAAGCCATATCACACCCCTTACAAAAAAGTATCACGGTATTTCTATCATTTATTTGGTCACTACGATGATGGTAGTGACCAAAAAAATTATGGAAATACCATGATATTACCATCAGGTTCATGGTTTAAATTGGATTATACCATGGTATTATTGATGTACAAAAGTGGTACCATGATTATACCATGGTATCATTTAAGTACAAAAGTGGTACAAGGTTACATAATCTTTACTATGGCTACCATGGTAAATTATTTATACAATGGCCGGTACTATGGTAAAAGTGAAATTACCATCAAACTACCATGATACTTTTTCGTAAGGGACGCTCTGACTCAATTCAGACTCAGATGAGTATTTCACCGTCTTTTCTCTCTCTCCTTTTACCACATTACCTGTTCTCCAGAGCCACGCCAGGAGAAAAACTGTGAATGTGACGGAGTCTTCAGCCTCCGAGAACAGCCCAGCAGGGGTCTCTTCTCTGGGCCCAGAGCCCGATGTCGTGATCGTTGGGGCTGGGGTCTTGGGGTCAGCTATGGCGGCCGTGCTGGCCCGGGACGGCAGGAGGGTGACGGTGGTGGAGAGGGACCTGAGAGAGCCTGATAGGATCGTGGGGGAGCTGCTCCAACCTGGAGGGTACAGAGCCCTTAAGGAGCTGGGCCTGGAAGGTTAGCGAGACGGCCAAGCGGATTACATAATGCATGACTAGTCTCTCCAACATAATTTGATCTCTGTTAAACCGATCTACCGTTTTAGGAAAATCTGTAACATTTTGGTTTAGGGGGCACAATGATAATTATGAAGTAAGAGCAACTAATGAGGAACTATATGTTAACAAATTGTTGATTAACCATCAGGCTCGTGACTGAAGTCTCAGACCTGATGACTCCTTCCTGAACGGCTTCTGATGTGTTTCCCAATGACACATTCAGATCCCCATTCTCTACCCTCTTCTTCATTACTTGCTTGGTTAATATGTGCCCCTCTAAAGTAAAGTGTATCCCCAACCTTGCAAAGTCCAGGTCCGTGTTTTGTGAACCGTGGTATGAAATTTGAATGGGTTTCATGCACCTCAGGGTCTTTAAATGTACCCAGCGCATAAAGGACGAAGCAGACTTTGAATTCAAGTTAAAAAACAAAGAAAAAAAACAAAAAAGATAAAAGAAAGAGTTATAATGTTTACACAAGAGTAGCATAATGTACCAAATGACAATAAACCAATAATGTTAACAAAACCAATGAATAAGTACAACAACAACAACGTTTTTTCTTTCTATTTCTGTATGCCTCAAAGAGAAAAACAACACAGTTCTTTAAATGGGACCGAGCTGAATGAATAATGAATGACTGTGGTGAAACGATATTGTAACTCTAGTTCTATGAATGTAGGCGAAGGCCTTCAGCTAAGACCAATAGCAAAGCTAGAGGGCGTGTTGTAACAGGGGTGTCACGATTAATCGAATGAATCGAATGAATCGATTAGTTCGATTAGATCGATCAAATCGATCAAATCGATCAAATCGATTACAAAAACCATGCATTGATGCTTCAAAACATTTCATTAGTAGCAGTTAAATGTTCCAAAGCATCAAGTCTGATGGAAATACAAAAGAAGAAGAAGAATTTCATTCAGAAGCTCTAAGATTGTTCAAAAGCACTTTAAAAAGACTCTGTTAAAGTGCACACTTTAGCTCGATTTCAGTGTGGGAAAAATAAAATGCAAGTAAACTTAAATGTAAACGGTCCGTTGTCTGTTTGTTTTTTTTTAATGAAAATTTAGACGCACATAGTAATCGATAAAATAATCGTTGGATGAACCGATCGCTTAAATAATCGTCAGTAGCGGCTCTATGTCGTAGTCCGACAGAAACAGAGCTATAACCTGTCGCCTGGGTTTTCCCTCAGGCTCAGTGGAGGGCCTGGACGCCCACCAGGTGAACGGTTACGTGATCCACGACATGGAGAGCAGCACGGAGGTGGAGATCCCCTACCCCCTGGAGGACGACGCCATCCAGTGTGGACGAGCCTTCCACCACGGACGCTTCATCATGGGCCTGAGGAGAGCCGCCCTCGCTGAGCCTAAGTAAGTACGGGTGACAGCTCACAGGGGGAAAGCAGGGTCTGGATTCATGATTCTGATTGGCTAGTAAGCGTCACGTGACCTCCATTTTGCGGGGTAAATCACACGATCTATTGGGACCGCATTTTTCTGTATCACAACTATGTGTCTTTTTTAATAATAATATCTAGTAGTCTAACTGTTGTAGAAAAGCAATTTCCCCCTTCCTCGAGGGGTTAATTGCTTTATTCTTAATCTTACTTTCTTT
>OMKL01028165.1:1655-18386 GCA_900302295.1 Parasudis fraserbrunneri
GTAAAAGGCAGAAGTGAGTGTGCCTGGGGATTGCTAGATCCACGTGTGTCTGCGCGTGTGCGTGTGTATGCTCATTTCATGTGTGTGCTTGATAAAAACGTGAGCGAGTGTGTGTGAATGTGTGTGTGTGTGTGTGTGTGTAAACCCAAACAAGTACAGTCTTCTTGTTAGGGGAGAGCCAGGTTGTGTACGGTCTTGATTTACAGAGATCAGAGGGTGAAGGTAGTACCAGAGAGGCTGCTGCACTGCTGCTGCTTCAGAAGCTTCATCCCAATTACAAAGGAGCAAAATAAAGCTAATGCACACACACACACACACAATATTACTGTAGTAATCCAGATAACTCCGGGCTGGTTAGCGCCGTCCGTGTATAAACATGTTCATAGTTCTTCTGGCACATGAACACACACACAAACACACATACTTGGGGTACTGCTGTGCTGCCTCATAAAAGAGTCAGGAATAGGAGCAGGCAGGCCCATCACACAAGAGCAACAAACCTACATTTATCCAATTCACCAGTGGGCGGAATGAAACTACAGCAGCGGAATGAAACTACATGCACAAGGAGACCAGCGTCGCACAACAAACAAAACACTGACAACAAACACTGAGCAAGCGGGGCCAGACTGGCCACTGTGCAGTCACTAGACCAGAGAAGGGCTGGGTATAGTTCCAAAAGTGTCTGGATGTTACGAATTTTTATTAAAAGCTTATTAATAAAATTACCTTTCTTACTTATTACATAACAATTATTATGCGAGTCGTTTTTAAAACGAATACAAATGACATTTGGCCAGTGTGTGGCTATGATATGCAACATGCACAAACTTAGTATATTAGCAGAGTTAGTTGTTAGCTCCCAGAGTCAATGATAGGTAGGGTCCAGTTAGTGGAGGAAGGTTCAGCTATAAATCATCACCATCAGCCATGTATTATGCGGTCGTGGTAGGGGATGATGGTGGTGTAGAGGGCTGGGAGGATAAGGTTGTTGTGTGTAACTCACTAACTCAGATCCCCATTGAGGTCCACAACCCCAGTATACTAGAGCTGTCCAGATTACCATTTTTTGGTCTTCGAAGTATCAGTAGGAATTATCAGCGAAAGCTTCATTCTTCATTCAAAGTTTCAATGCAGCGGGTAAATGAGTCATGTGGTAGATAGGTTTTCTGAGTTCTGATGACTAAATATCCTTATCTGAAAATAACTTATTTTCAAAATTAATATTGGATTATTATTTCTAAAAGCTATTTTTATGCTGATGTAGGCTAATCAAAAATAAAGAATAAGCATTAAAATAGTGATTTTGGCATTGATTACCATGGCAGCAATTTAAGCTTCAAAGCATTTGAGTTAGCCCTACTGTATACCTTTCTACATTGAGAAATTATTCAATAAAACACACTTTCTATTTTATATACATTGGGCAGTTTTTTTTTTTTTTTTTAGACAGATAGAGTTTCCCCAGAGGTTTTTCGTGGAGGCGCAACACCTCCACTAAAGATGGACAAATAAATATTTTTTTATTTAATAAAACCTCAGACTCCAACCTCAGGTGCTCAGCCAAAACTGCTCTTGCCAAAAAGTGGTAAGTTTACATTTTAACACACCTCGTTGAACACACTCCTTGATAATCATATCATAGCAGCTATCAGCAAGAGCAGTTTTCGGCTAAACAGCGGATCAGCTATCCGCTGCTCACTCCCTCCCATTGAGGCACTTAGCACCTCCCACTAACTACTTTCCTGGGGGAACCACTGAATATTGCATGCTCACACAATGGCAACGCATAATGGTGATTTTGAACTGGACTTAAAAAGAAAGGGTAGGCTCCCCTGTATCATATGGTATAAAACATTTGATGCTGACTGCAACAATGAGCTCAGAAGAGTAGCAAATATACAAAAGTATGTCCACACCTTTTGTTGTCATTTATTTTGGTAGTCTTTAGAGGGTTGAGAAGAAAGTGGGGCTGAACGATTTAGAAAAAATAACTGACTGCGATTATGTTGACTGATATTACAATTGCAATATGACTCTCAATATTAGAGGGAATGATAATTTTTGTGCCATTATTTTCATTTCCATTGAAAAACATCAAAATGATTATGATGTGATTTCTGCGGGGATCTGTCCCAACTAAAGATGTTTTATTACATGCTGATTGTAGGCAGGGACATCTCTGCAGCAACACAATGCTTCATTTAGAATGGTATTTTGATACACAATAACAAATATTGTGCCTCCTGGATATTGCACTAGTTCATATTGCGATTTCAATACAATTTTGATTAATTGTTCAGCACTATTAGAAAGCACGGTGTCGGAGAGGTCCCCTTGGAACAAGAATCTCCTAGCCAATCAGAACAAACAACTGCCTCTTATTCATCCCCATGGCTCCAATCATGGTCCACAGAGTCCAAAAGAGGAACAGATTATTTCCAGGAAAATCTACACGTGCAGCTCTTAGTAGCGCAGCGGGACCATTAGTGCACTAAAGTGTCTTTAAAAGCAATCATATGGACCAGACACCTAGGCGTAGGAGTGACTTCTCCAGCTAGGTCCAAAACCATGAAGATCTCAAACTTCCTTTCCTTCACAAGGACAGAGGGTCACCTCAGACAAAAGGCCCAGTGCACCAGGAAGGGTGTCACTTGGGTCCATGGACTGAACAATGGGGAATAATGAGTGTCCACACTAGAGGTGATTGATTGCCTCTTGGTTTTAGGCCCAGCCTGCCCCTGGAGAGTGATTGACAGCTCATTAGCCAGATGGCAGCACGAGGGAGGGCTGACCCATAGGCTGACTGGGGCCGTGACCAGCATGCCTTGCAGCCGTGATGTCTTCCCAGGGCCTCGAGGATGGACAGATGTGAGGTCCCATCTCTAATCAGCAGAAGGGTTGGTGAGATGGTGGGTGGGAGGAAGAGATGGCTGGATGGATGGGGGCGTGGTCAGGGGTGTGAACTAGTCCAATCAGGAGGAGCCAATAAGAGCACAGGCAAATGCAGCTCACACACACTTAATCCAAACTCCAATCCATGCTCTGCCTCAAGTCACACACAACCCAACTCAGGCCTAAGCTTCGAATGAACAATTGAAAACTGAATCCCTCACAAAAGAGCCCAACACATCACAAAAAAACACAGACTAAGCTTGGACAAAAGCACAGCGGCCACTGCACGCACACAGCTGCAACAACCAAAAGAAAAAAAGAAAAAAGAAAGAACTTAAGCTGCCGTCTTCTGAACCTTGTCCATGCATTTTTCATGAGGCTCCCCTCTGTTGCTGCTGTGAAGGAGAAGTTTAACACAGTCCAATTAACAAGCCTCAAACAGCCTCCCCACTCATCCCTCCCGTCTCCAATCTCACTTTGTGACTATGTCAATATCTTATCTAGGCCTACTTGACCAGTGCTGCTCCTCAGTAATGGAACTTTGATAAAGCGTGGCCACAGACAAAGCGCTGGGCCGGTGCCAAGCAGCCCTTTCCCCAAAAGCGTCTCCTCTCCTTTAACCTCCGCTGATCTGAAAGGATGGCGCGGCTAAAGGCAGCGTGGCAGAAAACATCCTGTGCAGTCAATGCAATCAGAGGACCATCAAGTGCATTTCACCCCCCATCCCATGTTGGTAAACAAGAGGGTGCGACAGGTGGGAGGCCTAGAGACGTGGGTACAGCTAGACACCGGTATATGGCAAAGCGACACGGAGGTTAGGTTTCTCTGGGACGGAGCCGTGATGAGATGCAGCAGGATATGAGAGGGAACCACTAGGTGACAAGACTGAGCTGATATTACTCCGGGACGAGGGAGGTTATATAGACCTCCTAGTTCCATTTGTTTGGCCTGAGTCACCCAGCCACAGCCACGCTGACAGAAGGGCACAAAGCCACATCAGACAGGACCTGGGAGAGAGGAAGAGGAGGGGTGGGAGAAATAGGGCTGGATGAGGGCCAGAAACCAACGCCTGACATCACCCAACCCACTGACTATTCTATACAGAGGCAGTAGGATAAAGGAAAGGAGGCGAGGGTGGGAAGAAAGAAGAATGGAAGGATTAGATATAGGACTAGGTATTGCTAGGGGGACCGCACAAACAGCTCCCTATAAATAGCCCACAATATGATAGGATAAGGATTGTGAATAAATCAGAACGTATTGTGATTTGCACTGTTAAAAATGATTTAATTTACATTTTACTACTAACAATTTTGATCTTTAGCTCACACTCACAAATGGCAAAAAAAGAAATAAAAAAGGTAGGCAGGCTAGCTGAATTGAGTTAATACAATGAAATCCATTTACAAAAAAGTATTGCAATAGGCTACAGTGACTGTGCTTACATGCACACACCAATATCCCATTGATATTTGCACTGTTTTTGTGTGGGCGTGTGTAAACATCATAGCCCTGATAAGCTCTCTTATCCCAGTTAGGAGAACCCTAAATGAGGTATCAAGGTAAAACCAATATCAAAACAGGATACAGTATCATTGTTAGCATGTTATTCCATTCAGTCGTTTCTTGTGGTCTGTGCAAGCTTAGTTCTACGTAGCATCATGGGTTAAATTCGCAAAAGGTATGCTGGAAAACCATGACGATGCTGGGCCCTCCCTCTAGATGAATGTGGCCAGAAAGAAAGAAAAAAACAGAGGTACAGAAACACTTATTCGCGGAAACATGGATATATAAAAGCAGAATATTAAAGTTCATGTAAACATCTTATTCAGAATAAGACCTTGACCGGGATATAAGCTAAATATGAGCTCCAGATGCCATGTGTGCATGTAGTCGCTAGGGATGAGAGGATAACCGATACCGTATCAGATTTGGCCAATACCAGGCTAAAACAGGATACTGGATCAATTTCCCCAACACAAAATCCAATACAAAGAGCCACGTCATAAATCAAAATGACGCGACTTCATTTTCTCTATTTTTGGCACATAGAACCACGTTAAATCTCTCTAAAAGGAATAAAATTCATTATATGCTCCATCTCTATTCTCACCCAGCGACCCCAAACTAATAGTCCAAGTCCATACTGCTCAGCAGAAGTAATGAATCAGAGACTCTGTATCAGCCACTCACTAACGCTGAAGCCTCAGTATCTGCAGTGCAAAAACACACCCTTACTAGTAGTGGTGACTGTCCACCCCCAGGTGAGATGATCAAGAGGTGAAGTGACTGAGGACTAGAGAGCGAGGAGAAGGCAAAGGAGGGAAAGCGAGGGGAGAGAAGAGAAGAGAAGGGAGGAGTGAGGACAGAGAGCAGGAATGAGGCACGCCGAGAGGGATGGACGGATAGATCTTCTGACGCTTCAAACGTATGCTGATGAGTCAGGCAGCGGGGTCTGTGATGTGATGGCGAATGATCTGACAGAGAGATCTGCTCACAGTACTGGGGATCAGCAGCTCTCTCTGTGGGATGGTGTGTGTGTGTGTGTGTGTGCGCCTAGTGAGAGGGGTAACAGCGGATAGGAAAGAAGTGATAGAGGAAAAGGGAGGCGGATGTGTCATCCTTGACAGAAATACAATCACCCTCCTTTCCTACTTCCCGTACTCTCCAACGGCGGCCGACAAAAAAATGTCTCACTCTCTCCCCCTCTCGCTTCCTTTTCTCCCTCGTCAGAAAGGAGACATGGGGGTTGTGTAGTGTGCGAGAGGGGGAAAATGCTTCCTCTGATCATATGAGATGATTTATCAAAAATGAACAAGAAAGAGAGAGAGAAAGAAGAAGAAAAAAAAAAGAAGCTAGCTCAGTCGCCTCTAATCATGACCGGCTCACCTTAAATCAAAGTGACAGTGACTTCTTCAAAGCAGCCCTGGCTGTAAAACTCTGTCATTCCTTCCCTTCTTTCATCTGCTGCAACCACTCAATTGCAGGATAAATGGCTGAGTTAACACGGGCACACAGATTCCTCCATGGTGGAAGTGTTTTGGAAGAAGTGGCAATGCCACCTCTCCTAAAAGCTGGTAAGTAACAGAACTGGGCCTCGGCTGGAACCGAGGCGATGCCGAGCAGATAAATGAGGAAATAAATTCTCATGACCTTCATGAATATTCACTACCATCTACTCAGCTATTCATAAACTATGAATTATAAAAAAGGCTCCGAGGTTGGGAGGACAGAGGAGAGTCGGTTGAACCTCAGAAAACAGGGGCAGCCTTCCATCCACGCACCGTGCCGACAGCTCTCTCTGTGCGCTTTGCCAAGACGTGTTTTAAGTGGCACTGGCCAATCTTGTGGACCATAAACCTCAATTAAGAGAGATGACGTGAAGAATCATTTCACACAGAGAGGATCACACCAGCACACACACCAGATTGGGTGAGAGTTGGAAGTGACAGCCAGGAACTATGGAGGCGAGAGGGAAGCAGTTTAGAACAGAACTTCCTCCTCTCTAATTCTAAAGTCAAACAGTAAAATGAGATCAAGTGAGACAACTACGCTACGTTGTGAGGACAGGTGACCACGATATGATTCAGTAACATATGATCAATATGATATTTTGTGATCCACCTAACACAATTATGTTTCAACATTTAATTCAAGTCACAAACAAACACAAACAACAAAACTGAGGCTGAGAGAGCAATTTGATTATTAACCTGTGCTTAACACTTGAATGATCTGGACAATAAAAAAAAAGCTTTCTGAACTGCCTACTTGTTTATTGCCTACTTGATTCAGATGACCTAAATCGATACATGTACATTGCATCGACTGAAATGGATTGTTGACGTTTAAACCAAAGTATCTAGCAATCCAGATCAATGTATTGTTTACACCTCTAAATGGGAAGTACAGTCAAGAGCAGAAAAAACGACCAATCTGACCACAATTCTCTCCTCAGGCTGTGAGGCCAATCAAAACCTCCCTCTCTGTGAGGACCAATCAAAACCTCCCTCTCCTAACTGACGGCCCTTCACAAATCAGAAACACCTCACCTAGAACTGGACATAATGAGACAGAGGCAACCAAAACACAAGTAGGCAATATCACATAAGAGCCATTAAAGCCCATCATTTAGAGCTCATTAGCACAGCCAAGGACAGAACAGCTCATTCTATTTGTTGTTCTCACTATCTCCCTTAATAGGCCATCTTTTATGCACTGCTCAATTTGCTTTAATTGTTATGTCCACGAGGCATTCTGTGTCTGGGCCACATACCAATGGCACTAGGACCTAGTAGGTACAGTGCACTGTCTGAATACAAGGGAGAACAATAGGTTGGACTTGAGGCCTGAAGGCACCGCAACAATATTGAATTTGACACCAAGTTCAATCCATCATTTACGCCCGACATTAGGTTTACATTGCACCAGTCCCAATCCAACATGCTCACCCCGAGCTAACAGGGTAATTCAACTAGGACCAACATGCCAGCAAAACCGATCACTGTACAACTGCAGTGCACCTCAGGAGCTGGTGATGGGAGATATACCAGGCCTTGCTGACTGGACTATGTTGCCATGACTACACACTCATACAAATCTGGCATTTATTCCGCTGTTTGTTCCCCACCTGGGATTACTGGATCGTGCATGCAGAGCAGGTGACAGATTCTCCACCAATGCTCCGGCGGAATTGATTTTAGCTAGAGGCAGTGAAGATGGCAGCTCACAGGGAGGTTGTTGGGGACAGACTAGAGAGAGAGAGAAATTAAATGGGAGGGGGGGAGCAAGTGCAAGATAAAGGTAAAAAGAGAATTGACTCTGAATACAGAGAGATACCTTCTCTATCCATCTGTGAAAGACAATGTCCTTCATTGTCTGTGTATCTCTGCTAATACCCTGTGTGTGTTCGTTACTCTCAAAGCCGCCGCAAGGCCCGAAGACACAGACCAAGACGTGGGGAGCTGCAGTGATGAGCTTTGCTTTCATCTACCATGCTAACATTGACACAAACCACCACTTGCATCTGTTCAAACAATCATTCACGTGGCAAATACGAGATTCAGGGTGGCTCCATCTTAGCTATTCCAAGGTGAACAGTCAGTTACAGAGGTATGACGTGCAGTGCTTCTTCGCTGGCCCATCGTTCGGTGCACAAACAACAACAGTATCATTTCATAGCAAATGTGTGGCCTAAGCCCATGTACTACCTTGGCAGTATTACACCTGCTGTGTGTCAGGTCAGGGTAGTGTGAAAGTGGATCGATGCAGGGGGTGGGTCACATTAACAGGTCTCCTACAGCCAAACAGTGCTGCTCCTGGGATGTGAGAGAGATGGTGAAAGAGCTCTTTTGCCATCAGTCATTGTCCTCTCTGCTCTCTCCCTCTGCATCAGTGGTCTGCCTACTGTGCCAAGGGTGTCAAGGTGCAGGCGGGCAGAGCAAAATAACCAGACGTGCCTCTTAACAGGTGTTGGGCAGCTGTTAAACAAAAAACACTCTATCCCAGAGATTAGCCCTAAGTTGAAGGATGGCCTGGGGTACAACCTTTAAAAATGCATTTAGCAAACGATATTTGTCATATAGACAGAATGTGGTCTGAAGCCAGCGCCGCACATGATAGCAACTAGTCACACCATCAGAGGTTTAAGGGAAAAGCTACACTTTCCTATGAGCTAAAAATGTATGTATGTAGCTAGCATAGTAAAGTCGAGTGACAACAATGCAATGTCCCCCCCAGGAATAATAAAGTTCTTATCAGACTACTCTTTCCCATTTTCATTTGACAAGAGAGACAGAATATTAGAACCCATTTCACAATGTATGCCATTACAGTCACTCACTACTGTGTCACTGTTAGATACAGTGTTGTTATTACACTGCAGTAATACTAGCCGTGATATTGACCAGCCATAGGTATGAGGTTCCTTCACATGTCAGGCCACAAGTGCATTGAAATGCAGTGGTGCTCTTCCTGACATGGGCTCCGGGACCGTGTGAGCTAGCAGGCACTAAGCTCGGAGGCTTGGTGCTCATGCAGCGTGCCGTAACATAGTGGAGAGGCGCAGGGAGGGCGCCGTAGAACGACAGGGCAGAGAAACCTCACCGTGTCTCTGCTGAGCTGCTATTGGCATGGTAACAGTCATGCAGAACTTCAGTCCGAATTTAAAGCGTGGGATGAGGAGCGGTTCGGACTGTTCCTGCTAATGTAACGGTCATGGAGTGCCTCGCCTGCTGTGATGGAAATAACAGCCATCATCATCGCACCGGGACTCTGTTTCACTGATACACAACCAGGGATGGATGTCATGTCAGCTTGACATGCCTTTGATTGGACCAATCAGGTCCTTTTGGCTGACTGACGCACACACTGAAGAGAACTGGTTTAAGAGTAGTCTGAGGGATCTTTGAGGAAAATAAAGAACAAGCCCCTCAGGGCTGTCTTTTCACTAGGCTGCTATCCAGGCTCAGACACACTGAAAATATCCATATGGTGAAGGGAGTTTCCTCTCCATCGCTCCAAAAAGTTTTTTTTTTTTTTTTTTTTTTACACACAGCTGAAAATATAGGCTGCTCCAGCTCAGGGAGGCGGGGGTATGAGAAATAGGCCTATGTGGAGGATTGACCGCTTGAGACAGAAAAACAATCGCCTTTATTCAGGTTACAGGAAAAGAGGCCTTCAAATCTTGTCACATGGCGACAAATTTGCCTACCTCTGTTGCTTTGTCCTGTTTGCATAACAGACGGCTACATAGTTCCACGAATCACGACAGTAAACAAGACAGTAGTGTTTGGTTTGGGCAGAGACAGTGCTGCTGAAACAGTGAGGCTTTCAAAACGGACCACAGGACAGAAGGGCCTTGGGACAATGAACCTGAATTCCTCTAACTAGCCACACAGCAACACAAAAGCAGAAAGGAGCAGTGTCCCTGATTCATCTGGGCAAACTCGGTGGCGAGTGCCAAAAGCTAATAGCCTCGTACTAAGCCAGAGCTGAGGACAGGAGCATATCGCGCAGATCATCTCACAGTTCACACCCACCTATATGATACAAAGTCTTTAGATGCGGAAAAGCTAGGCTGTGGAGGTACATAAATAACCCAATTTCCGTAGTCTAGTACTGGTCTCACATTCTACCTGGCTGGAACGAAAGGATGGTTGAGTGAGTCTGTCTATCTGCCTGGATGGACAGATACAATAACCATCAGGTGTATTTGGTATCAAGCTGATCCTCCGAGCCGTTCAGTTCCCTTCATGCTCTTGGGCTTGCTGAGCTGTTGGGAGCCTTGGGCTGTTGGTTACCTTTGGGAGTGCCATTCCCGCTGTGCAGGCAGAAGGCTTCAAAGGAGGCGTGGGTTAATTACTTTCTAAGGAGGGCTCCGAGACTGAGGGGCGAAAAGCAAAGTTAATCATGATGATGTACAGGAATGGGAGTAAAAGTGGGCATTGTGTTAAAAGCCAGGCCTAGTGCAAACATAGGATCATCGGCCATCCTGCATGAGCCATTTGCTTTCACAAGCCTCTTTGTGCCTCAATCACACTCAGTATGGTCAAATACAGCTGATTTATGATTCTGGCCATTGTGCTGGCTATTAATGCTCCTGCCAATCGATCTTGTTGACTGTAACAAACATTCTGACACAGCAGAGACAAGGACGAGATGATTTTCCTTCCACTAAATGAGGAGCATCTTATAATCAGACCGGTGAATGGAATGGCATTGAGGGATGTAAGTGAGTGAGAAAGAGGGGGAGAAAGCAAGCCAGCCTTTGGTTTACTCATCTGAACTCTACTTCTGTCAGTGCAAGGAGGGGGTGGGTGCTTCAACTCACCAATGTTGTCCATCCCGCATCATTCTGAAGTACCTATTTTACCACAATGAAATAAAAATGTATGACACTTGTAAGATGTGTTGGGATGATCAGTGCCAAAGTAGACAAACTACAAAATATGAAGTGCAAAACATACTCTGAGGTTTACATTATACAATTGCCAGGTCTTTCAGAATAAGTTGAATGAACATATGACAGAAAAATGAGACAGTACAACTTGGTCAAAAGGGAGTGAGAGACTAGCAACTAGTTCATGGCATGAACTAATTGCACTTGAAAAGACTAAGTGAAAACGTCAAAATAACGCAAGGGGTTTACAGCTATTCAAAGGATAGTGTGTGTGTCGAGTATGATATGGGATGAGCGCACAAACAACAGGCAGGAAAGTGTCAAGGGCTGACGCCCCAGCATTCAAACTCATGAGTCAATGGAAGATGCCGGGGAAGCACTAACCTGTCGTGCCCAGGGGAGCACCACATCTCACTGAACAATGCGTGTGCTCAGATTTTGTGTGTGGGAGGACACAATAGTGTATTTGGTCGGGTAACGAAACGTTAGCCGGTGGCCTCGATTCACTAGTGAAGCCAACACTAGTTTCCTAGCTAATGTACTCCTGGCTGTTTATTCTACATCATACTAACACGAGAGCTCAGCTGGTAGCCTGACTAACACCACCAAAACGAGTTAAGTTAGCTACGCTTAGCTAAAGTTAGCAAGCGGATAGGCAGCAGAGAAAATTACTGTTGCAGCAACTGACGGGTCCACGCTGTGAGGGTTAATCTATCAGTACTACTGCAACACAAACTCAGTTTTTCAGCAAGAATGGGAGCTGTTGTGTCTTTCACGTGGGGCGTCATTTGCACTCCTGCTCTGCGTCTGTGCATTATTCCATTTTTGTTAAACAGTTTCTGAAGCTAACGTTACAGTTCCTGTGATTTTACCTTTCGTCTCCTGGTTTCAGCAGTCCCACTCCAAACAAAGCATTGGTATATGACTCGCAGATTTTGTTTCCAATTATCCACCTTATAACCGTTCACATGGGAGCACCCGGCCGGACTCATGACAGATGCAACATTCAATTTTGATTTTTAAGTGATGATGAAAAGTATCCTGAAGAATTAGCTAGCTAACAAGCTAGCGCGAACTATGTGTCCAGAAATGGTTTCCGTTTGGAAATGGGACAGCCGAGGCAATATCCAAAATACGCTTCGGACATCTGACAAGCTCGTTTTTTGATTAGCTAGCTATGTATTTGTTCATACAGCTAGTTCAAAGAAACCTCACTTAATGAAAAACAATATTCCTGTTACTGTTTTGACATTTGCCTTTTCCTTTTGCTCCACTTCCACTCTCACGGTTAGCTAGCTTTCTTTTTGTAGCTAGCCTGCTAACAGTAAACCACGGGCTTCACAAAGCCCGCCCAACGTAAACCATGATTTGCCAACACAAAGAAGTTACGTCACAGCGTTGACTTGGGAGTACTTTGGGAGCGCGTGTTTTGTACCCTAGTATATCCCGTGTACTTCGACTTGTGATTCTCATCGTTACATTTTTCTAACAACAAAACCCCTCCTATCTAAGGTAGCCTGGGATACAAATCTGGCCCAACGTTCAAGTCACTCCCCATTGCAGCAAGAATGTGGTTTC
This sequence comes from Parasudis fraserbrunneri, assembly GCA_900302295.1. Taxonomy (NCBI): domain Eukaryota; kingdom Metazoa; phylum Chordata; class Actinopteri; order Aulopiformes; family Chlorophthalmidae; genus Parasudis; species Parasudis fraserbrunneri. The sequence goes on from OMKL01028165.1 coordinate 14,029, forward strand.
AATTGGTGCAAATATATGTATTTTCTTAAAGTAGGCGTTGTCGCTGAGAAATACAGTGTAGCAATTGGTCGTACCGGCTTCAATCAGATTTGATTGCTACCATCGCGTGCCGCCTTTCCGGTTGTGTATCGGTGTGTCTGCCCTGTATTGAAGTATAGTTAGAGACATTCGTGAGCTTTGAATTTAGGTTACTTAGCTAGTAAATGGCAAACAACGTATTTTATGATTGATCGGCAAAGTAAAGTATGGTGGCTATGAGCCTTTCCCCCCATTATATGGTCAAATAGTTCAGCTCTTACACTAAAGAAAGACTGACATCTGGTGGTTGTCCATTGCATTGTAACGTATTCGTGCCAGCATAATACCGTGCTCGACCCTAAAAACGAATATATATTAATTGGTGCTGATGTGATGGTGGGCGTGCAGGTTGAGGAGGTGTTGGTGATGACCTAGTACATTTGGTTAAAGGCCTGATTTATATCAAAAAGCTGGGTGATTATCCTCTTTTATATGTTCTCTATATCAATCTCCACCAGGTTATATTTGCCAGAATATTTTATATTTATATTTTGCCAGACGTCTTGAGGTCAAAAACAGAAAATGGGAATACAAAGGAAAAGAAGTGGAGAACTTTGAATGCTCCTGGAAAATCTGTTTATATGTGATGTTCTTACAAAAGTTGCCTACCAAAAATCACAGTCAATGAAGGAAAGGTGCTCAAGTGATTGTTCAGCTCATAATCATAGTGAGACTTGGTTTTGGTGGTATGTACTGTGTAGAAAGTACCTCTTCTGTCATCTACCACCTTAGAGGAACAACATGGTTTATTATTCCTAATGAGACACAACAACAATATCAACAATATCTGCTGGGGTTACAAAAAAAAAAAAACTGTAGAAAGGTTTTACAGGCCCAAGAAACCATTACAGGCCCAAGAATACCCATGAATGTACGGAGCATTACCATGACTTGCATAGGCTACAACTACTCAGAGACCAACCTTTTTTTTTTTCTGTGTGGAGTTAACTGTTACATGGAAACCATCACTAATAGTTATTCAAATACAGTGTTAATCCACACTTTAACATTCAGGCAAAAGCTTCAGGCACCAAAAACTAAAATCTGCGGTCCTCAAGTATTTCCATACTTGATTCATGTTGGAACCCAGTGCATCACCGCATCACACGGCTGGGCTGTGTTCCAACATGAATCAAGTATGGAAATACTTGAGGACCGTGGATTTTAGTTTTTGGTGACTAAAACTGTTGCCTGTATGTTAAGGTGTGGATTAGCAGTTTTTTGTCTCGTGACCCCATTTTTTTGGCCTGTTTGATGCTTCCCGGCTCGCTCGGATCCGGACGGTGGGCCAGAACTCCAACCACAGGATTCGGTGAGTAAGCTAATGGCACTGCTTCAACTACACTACTAGCAAGTATTCCATACAACTTAATGTCCAAAAATCTGAACTATCCATTTAATAATCTTTTCTCAGGAAGTATTCCCTCAGAACACCCAAGGGTTACCAACCATAGGTCATAGATCACCCCATTGTGATCCAAAAAGTCCTGTGACCCCAATGTTAAAACCACATGAAAACATTACCTCTTTTACATAGGAAACTATTTCAGTTTATTGAATGACAAAGTGCAAACATAACCCTTCATTCAACCCTTCAACATAAATTAAGCTGCTCTAGTGAACTGGTCAATGGCACCTGCTGCAGGGCTGGCTGTGCTTATTTTAAAATAACAATGGCATATATTTCGACTGTCATTTTACGTTGAATTGGAATTTTTCTAGCGACCCAATTTACATATTATTGGACCCCACGACAAGACAAGCAAGATTCAAACTCACGAGAGTTAATGACAAGATTGGGAGAGCCTGTCCTAGTACTAATGACATTCCAATTTGATCCACACTAATATTTAAACACATAGCAGCATAACCATATACTACAACATCACTATACCTTAATTTATTGTGGAATGGTAACATCACATGCAAATTGCAATTCGATACATTTGAGATGTTATTCTTCTGCAATTTGATCAATAAGGTGGAAATATCCAGATTTTCTTAAAAAGAGTATAGGCTACAAACTGAATACTTCTTAAATACATATGTTGTAATTGTATGCTTTGGAGGCCACAACGCTGATCAAGTGGGTTGATTCTGTGCAGTCTACTCTCCTGATACATGATTGCAACATGGCCTAACTCAAAATTGAAAAAGTGGTTAATTATTTCAAAATACCATATGATTTTAATGATGCTTTTATCATGTTTGTTTCTATTTGAGAATGATGTGTACTAGATGTGGCTGCTAGGCCCTTGTTGAATTAATCTATGGTGTCATTTTCACTCAGTATTCACTTGGGGGCAGTGTAAGTCCACTTATACCATGCTAAGTTGACATCAATTGGAAGGGAACTTTGTTTTTAAAGCAATTTACAATTGTACACTTATGGACTGTACTGGGTATTATTATAATTTTTTGCAATTAGGATATAATAGTTCATTATGCCATTTGCATGTAATATAATTTCACGAAACATTTTAGGCAAGACATACAGTATGTTGACAGAAAAATCTAAATAAATGTATGCAACATAGCAAGCACATTAGAAATGCACTGGAATTAATATGATGATATTTATCAAGCCTATATAATACTGTGGCCCACAACTGTGGGCTGGTGACCAGTTGTCTGCAAACAATTTTTTTGTTGTTAAGAATGACCTATTTTTCTCTGTTAAGCTTACATTCACATCCTGTCATGTTCAACATCTCTTCAATCTATGAAAAGTTTCATGACACCAATGTTCAGTCTGTGATGAAATTGTGCTAAAAATGGAGCTTTGCAGAGCATTTGTATTCATTTCATGGCAGTAAATATAAAAGTTGGGCAAGTGGATTTGGTGATCCAATAGTATGCCTAACCAGTCGCAAATCCCTGAAAGAAAAAAGTGATGGTTTCCATATCTAGGCTTGGACACATAGCAGTTACTTTCTTGTGGGATAGTTAGGCAAAGTCAAAAAAGCTTAAATGAATCACTTGGTGTAGTGATTTACTTTGTCTGTAATGAATTGGGGAGGAGCACAGCCCCTTCTCTAAGCTGTTCCAGTGGACTGATGTGTCAGTTGTGTTTGCTTAAAATCAGGCATCAACAGGTAGACTTCACTGGCTGCAATTCAGAGCATGTATTTATAGTGGGGTGGAACATTTTACAATCTTATGGCTGTAATTAAATCAACATGTCCTCTGTTTGATTATGTCTGGGTTGAAAAGTGTCCTCCTGAGTATCAGCTTTCATTCTTGCATCCATGAAGTAATACACCTAAAACAATGATTACGATGGGCAGAAAGAGATGATAAATCTCTTATATCTTCCAAAAAGTTAATGGCAAATTATTCAAACTCAGACTTTTCAGTAAGAACTTTTCTGTTCATCCATGCATGACAGACACTTGGAACAATGGGTCCGAAGAAGAAGAAAAAAACGTGTTGCCTCGGAGGAAGCATAGTTTGTCTATGCTGGGATGTGTGCTGTAATAGACAAACAATCCTTAATATAAAGACATAATTTCTTACATCCAACATTTTCTTCTTTATAATTTTTTTTCTCCAGGTCTTCTTTTCAAGCAAAGATTGAGAAAACAGCGTGGTCTTCTAATGATGTTGCTTTCCAGTTATCTAAATATCAAATAAAATAGTATGCACATGATTTGCACATTACTGGATGAACACTAATGTCTCATTGCGCCTCAGATGGTGTGCATGTGTGATGTGAATCACAGGTTTACTGCAGTTCTTTAGAAACCATGTGGTCACTCAATACACCTGATTGTGGCGTTATGGTTGCAGTACCACAAAGATACACTTTTACCTTTGACCATACAGTACAAGATAATAGACAATTATAACTAAAGTAGTTATGACTATTTTGATTATAATTACATATTAAGGAGTGACATGCTGTCCTTCCATTAGGTTGAAAATAATGTTTTTTGTACTTTGGGTGAAATAAAAGGCAGGAAATCAGGAAGAATGTGGCCCACCTTCTCTCTTATGTGAAAATTACATCACACTGAATGAATAATGAAAGGATGGCATTTTAATGTTTGCGAAGCACGCAATTACACACTGAATCGTTTAGGAAAGACTTTGAATGCTAGAGTCTTTGAAGCTCTGTGAACAGAGGATTCCCAGCCATACCAGAATGAGAGAGAGAGAGAGAAATGTAATTCAGTCACCAGAGCTCTGAATGTTCCATTTGCCCAAACAGAATGCAAATATACAATAATCTCTCTCTCTCTCTCTCTCTCTCTCTCTCTCTCTCTGTCCAGAAGAGTCCA
>OMKL01028238.1:1163-11286 GCA_900302295.1 Parasudis fraserbrunneri
GGGGGGGGGGCTTAGACGGTAGTGTTAGCAGGAATTTTGGCATCAGCGCAATAGAATTTCTAATGAGGTTTTTAGAAAGAGGATATTTTTAAAATAGCAGATTGAGCACTCTACTGAAAAAAAGAACTATATACAGTATATTAATGATAGGAATGTTGATCGTTGTGACTATTTTCAGTATTGAGTCATGAGGAGGAAGAGGTGTATAATGTGTTGTGGTTTTTTTGTTTACTTCAGACTGCCTTTGAGAATGTTTCGCTCTTTGCTCCGGACAGAGCAATGACAATCAGAATGTCTTCAAGGGACAAAGAGAGAGGAGGGAGAGGAGGGAGAGGATGGAAAAAGAGAGGTTCCCCTGAATGCTCTGTAAAAGTGCCATATTCTATTCTTGTGTGTACCTAAGCGAATTCATGCAGTCTTTAAAAAGCAATATCTCCCTTGATAAGGACTACATAAGGACTTCCTTTTTTTGTTTTTTCTTAAGTTGCAAGTACTTAAGGGATTGGAGGTAATTTTGTTGTACAGATAGTAGCTGGTAGGTTGTTTTACCATAGGGGGCAGTGGACTAGTCCACTCAGTGGATGAAACATAGCATAGCTCCATGTGAATGTACATAGAGTCAGCACCATTTCTCTGCTATCAACAGTAGCGTGTAAAATTAGTATTATACATTACATAATACTAGTGGGATTATACATACAAGTTAATAATCAAAGCCTTCATTTTACTAAGATGTTTATAGCAAATGATTTAACTGACCAATATGATGTTGTATCAGCTATTGCTCTTTAAAATGGACTATGATTGTATATGAATCTTTTCTAGATTACATAATTTGTCTCTCAGTTTAGTGTAAGGTTTTTTTTCTTCTATTGGTCAGACAATCAGTGGTAAGTGAATTAGAGTTACAGTTTTTTCAGTGTTATATTCAGCTCTCTTTTAGTGTAGTGAGGCTTCCAGTACCAAGCCAAGAAAGTGCAATTTCTTTAACTGTTTACATATTGTATGTATATTTCTCCCTTTCCTTTTTTTTTTTAACTAAAAGCACTACATTATTGCCAGTGGATGATTAACTTTATAGCAAAGGTACACATAAAGAGTTATTTATCTAGTTTGCATGATATGTAACCTTTGCCTATTGCTTCTGATAATGTGCATTTGAAAAACAAACCTTCATCATCAATAAGAAACAGTTATAACTCTCAATGGCATAGAATGTTGTTTCAAACTTTTGCCTCTATATCCATGACAATAAAAGCATTTCGTCTACTAAACACTCCCAACTCCCTCGGTGCTTTAGTTACACAGCTTCCGCATTGTTGAGGGGGGGAAACCCCCACTGCAGTGGTGTTCATTAGCTTGTGGTAACAGTGCTATCTAGTGGTGTGAGATTGAATATCACATGCTGTACTGTCCTCCATAATGACCCTCAGTGGAGGTCACCATCAAATGAACGCTCCTACAAGATGGGGGAGGAAGGGCTGCAGCTCATTCTGGAGACTGGTTCTGTTCTCTCGCTGTCTGTCCTCCTTAGCAACCAGGAAGTCCTATAGACTTGGCAAGGAAATGAGAGGAACATGAAAGGTTTCCTAGAGACTGGAGACAAAATGCAGGACATGCTTTTTGACAATGGGAAATGTTTTAGGCTGTTTCAGTAACAGTTGTCTGTACTCTATACCAGTGGTTCTCAAAGTGGGGTCCGGGGACCCCCGGGGGTCCTTACGGTCTCCAGAGGGTCCCCAGCCAAATGGGGACTAGTTTAACTTCACACATTTAATCACTATAAGTTAGCACAATGAGAAAATGTAAAAGAATGACTATTCTGATCAAAGATGTCACTTGCTCCTATTATCTCCCCACCGACAGTATGTGGTCTATGTGGCCTATTATGTATCAATTTGGGAGTCCTTGACATGCAAAGGTTTGAGAACCACTGCAAGTACTGACTTGACAGAAGTAGGTAGCATAATTTTTCAAAATTGAAATAAATAAAATACATGGATGCTTAAAAATGTCTGATGAACCTTTCCAGAGATGGATAACATAACCTCACCTGAACATTGGTTTATTCACCATAATGATTCATTACAGCCAACAAACATTAAAAAGGGCAGAGAAACCAATGAATTTTGGTAACCACAATATGACTCAAGACATTAGATGAGATTTGGTTTGTACTGTTTTATTGGGTATATTTACAAACAAGCACGTGCAGGAGTTAAGACAGTGACTGATACTATAGGGGCACTGTACTATATGCAACAGTAAGATACAGGGCAGGCTACATGACACGAGAGAGAGAGCTACAGAACCCACTGCTACACACACACATACATACACACACACACACACACACAGAGAGTGAAAGCGCAGATGTGCAGACACACATTCATACTCGCATGTGCATGCACTGCCACACACACACACGCACACACTTAGAATACCAGATAGATAGATAGAGACAGACGAGAGGTGTCAGATAGAGTTATACCTTTCAGAAACCTCAGGACCAATAAATAGCACATCCCAATAAATTAACAGCTTTCATACAAATGCATTAAGACTAATCTCACACATGGAAAATAGAGTTAGATCAACAAAAATGCATTATCAACACAATTAAATAATATATGTATCCTGATATTTTAATCTTCTGTCTTTATTTAGACTCCTGCAGATAGATTACCTCTTGCAAACATCTACGCATTATCCACTGAGAAGTAATGAGAATGCAAGTTTCAGTGCCCATTAGGTATGAGTTATGTGTGCACTCGCTAGTATCATTTTCCCTGGGCTGTTGTCATGGTGACAATAATCTCATGCTACATGGCATTGGCACAATGACATTAAGAACCTTGAGAAACTGAGCCTCTACTGACCAATCAATACAGAGATACTTCAGCATAAAACTTTCCTGACCAATTAAAGGGAGGCATTTCAACCTTTCCACACAAATCAAAGGCAAGGTCTTTTAGTTCAGTTGGGACTTTTCAAGCCTCATATTCTGTTGATAGGCTTCAAGTGTAAACTCGCATAAGCAAAATAAAAATAAACATGAAAGATCCTTAAAAACAAAAGGCTCTGAGCTGTACATATTGTAGTATGCATAGTCATTGATACCAAAACTACAGAATAGCTACCAACCAAAATATGACACTAACCAATGATTTTTATATGATTAACATTAGGATCAACATATTATCACTTCCACATACTACCACTTCTACTACCACTATCAATAATACCAATGATTATGACAATCAAACATGGCAAGAAGGATGGTAAGATAAATATGATAGCTGAGGTACAAACCGGTGTATAACAGCCACCAAAATGGCGGCCTTTATAGTAGCATTATACATTAAATACATAAGGGATTTTCTTTAATGGTAAGGTCAGGTGTTTTGATTTGTGAGGCGTATAATTCAAGATGAAGCCTTATGTCTGTCTGTGAGGTTTGTGTGGAAAAGAATGATTTCGCTACAGGATTGCTACAGCAGGTATATAATACAGTTGTTTGATAGTGGGTTGTCCTCTATATGTGTGGGGTCAGTAGATACTTGCTGGCATTCACTCAAAGCATTCATAGCACAGTACAATGCATACAGTGTCTAAAGGTATGAGGCTAGATCTAACATCCTTGTGGATATGTCAAGATGATGTCAATACATAAAAGCACACGGGAAAGAAGCCATTGGGTTCCGGACAAACAAATACACATTACTGTCTGTGTGTATGACAACTACTGGAATTGTTTTTGGTGGTGAGTTGGAAAAGCAGCAAAAGAAAGTATTGATCATATATATGATTTTTTATATAATGATCCACTTCCTCAATATGTCCAGTTTTGAGCTGTTTGTTTATGTTTCACTATCTGTTTTCTCTTGTTTATCTATCTTTATATCTATCTTGGTAAAATCAATCTCTATTCATATATCTATATATATTTTTGTATGTATATTTATACAATCAAATATAGTAGCAGAAACATATCAAACACACAGGAACCAGGCGATAAGAGGTGAGAGGACAACAGGGGTGAAAGGTCAATAGGAACACAGAACACAGCTACAGTTCACTACATTACTACTGTACACGACAGGAGTTACGGCCCAATACTCTAACATGGCTTTCTCCACACAATAGCCTGCTAGCCAAGACCTTCTACGACAGATTGCTAGTGGATTTAATCCGGCTACCAGGCTATCATTTGTCACCTCCTAAAAGTAACCAGCTACTGATCTGAAAGCACTTAGATCCACTTAAGCAGTACAGAGGTCGTTCCACACCATTTCTTCCAGTCATTTTCAGATCAGCGGCCAACAAGGAAAGGAGACACTGAAAGAAGGACATTTACAAGGATACATCACTCCAAGAGCAAAGATAAGGTCTTCCCCCTTCAAAAATGGTTGAAATTTGACTTGAGTCATTATTTCACACCATCTGCTGCGTGCCTCCTGCTTAAAATCCATCAGTTTAAGCCTACCAAATTGGATGGATCATGATGGAAAAAATCATTGCCATATGTTCCTAATGGATAAGAGAGTTGCACAGTGCTCCTGATGCAAATAACGGAGAACAGATGGTGCAGACTATGCATTCAACTCAAACTCCAACCAGCCCAGTGTGAACTGTCCCTCTCAGAGTAGTGGCACCTCGCCATAACGTCTCATTATTTGCCTAAAATATATATATTTTTTTGTTGTTGTTTTTCATTTATTGTTGTTTTTCATTTATTGACAGCAGCGATCAAGCTTGCTGAAGTCACATGATGAGGGAGGTGTAGCCAATAGGCACCAGCCCCTCTTTGTCTCCCTGACGACAGCGAATCCAGTCGTGGTCAACCCCTCCTAAAACCACCAGCTCCTCCCCCTTCTGGAAGCTCAGCTCCGAGCCGGTGCCAGAGTGGTCGCACAGCGTTCGCACTGACCTGAGGAGAGACAGGGAGGACTGGTTCAGCCTTTAGACTGGTTCAGCCTTTAGACTTCATTCTGTGTTCTTGGCACTGTTGATTTGGCCCTTGCAGTGCTTTCTTTCTTTCTTTTTTTTGCTGCTTGAATTTGAGCTTATTTTACTGTTTCACTTTCTGCAAGTCACCCTAGATGAGAGTGTCTGCTACTAAATGCCTAAAATGCAAAAGGTCAATGTAAAAAAAAAGAAGAAGCATAATCCTCCTCATCATCATCATCATCATCACCATTCTCCTCCTCCTCATTTCTCCTCTTCATCATCATCATCATCATCACCACATGCATACTGCACCTGAGGGGTCTGGGTCTATCCCTCATCTCCACCTCCTCCACCTCTCTCTCCAGCTCTGATTCACTCTCTCCCTGGGCCTCCTGCACCCTCCTGAGCATCGGAGTGGAACTGCTGCTCACCATACGGGTCAATGCTGTGACCCCCGGCGCCAACCACTGAGAGGGACGCCTAGAGAGAGAGAGAGAGAGAGAGAGAGAAAGAGAGAGAAAGACAGATACAGACATAGAGAGGTGCATCACAGATCACTCTTTAGCACATAAGCACATAAACACTAAATATGTAGTAGAGTGTACTGACTTATACTTTACATTAGCTAGCTAACCTGGTTGGTGGTGTGTGCACTGATGGGCTGTTGGGGTTTTTGGAGGCTCCAAAGAGTCGGCCCAGGCTCCAGGGGACCACAGTACCACCGTCAACCCGAGGGAAGTCGCTCCCTGCCTGGGCTTGGAGTTCTGGAAGATCTCTCTCGATCCCCTCCTGCCTCTGGTTCTGCCCTCCGGACAGGCTCAGCTCAGCCAGGTTCTGACTCAGCCGGCCTCCCCAGCGCACCACAGCCCCCCATCCCTGCTGGATCACCTATACCCCCACAAGAGGGTACTGTTTATTACCAAGTATTCTCGCTCTGGGAGATGAACAATAAACAATATTACCATATGCAGAACAAAATTATGGCTTGCCTTGAACATAATTTCTAGGGCTGTCCTCGACCTAGAAGCACCATAAAAGGAGATGTCAATTTACAGGAAGCTTTCGAATCTAAACAAATTCATGGGACTAGTGTCATTCAATTGCTATGGGAGATTAACAGTGGCTAACATTGGCTTAACCTGTGCTAGCAGGTGATAAATCAACTGTCACAGTTGATGTGGATGTTATTGAATCACTAAAATTACCTAAATTGTAGCAAACTAGTTTCATTCCTTGTTTGTCTACTATAGCTGATATCTATAACGGATGTTGAGATTTGACATTTTGATGTTAGATTCTCAGTGTCAGGCTCATTGACTCCCATTCATTCCAGTGTCAGGCTCATTGACTCCCATTCATTCCAGTGTCAGGCTCATTGACTCCCATTCATTCCAGCTGGGAATCTGGTCCCATGTAGAGGAATACTTGCTTATAAATGCACAGAACTGTGGGATACATAGCAACCGCTGTCATCTCCTTCTACAGTGCTTCTAGTCATCTAACCCTTGAAACAGACTAGAAGCAGAACGGACGCGGAATGTCCACAACGATCCAGCGCCATTTTCTTGGCACACCAGACAAGGACTCCTTAGAGATAGACTGGGAGATCCACTCGCAGCGACTCCACAGTGCATTCAGAAACCCAGTGCTAACATGTGCCTCTCACGTCCGGCCATTCTGTCCCCGCTTGCTGTCTGTCTCAGGGGTAGTGGTCATAGGTAGGGATGCATGGATAGAAACATTTTGGCTGATACAAATAACCAAGAATACATTCTCTGTTACGGCCGATAGCTGATATCTACCGATATTGATATGATGTGGTCTTTATTAAAAAAAGGTTCCTATGAGGTAATTCCAATGTTGTACATACTGAAAGATAAAAGATATGAAAACACTGTAAAATGGAAAATAATTAATAATCATATATATAATTTATTTCTGTTCCTGCAGTCTATTTCAATACTGTTGTGCATGTGCAAGCACTCAAACAATGGGTCAAAGAGGCAAAAAAATAAAAAAGTCATAGGACTTTGTCAACAAATCAGTTGATTTTATAAAGACATCTGTACGATTTGAGTTTTCCACATGCAATAGGGAGGGACCTCTTTAAATGCAGAGGGACCTCTTTAAATCTAGCACTTAGTGCTCATAATATTTCAGGAAATAGCTGATTACACAGAAAAATGCATCACCAATCAATCGACAAAGAGGGGGCAGCCTCATCACCATATTGTCCGAATATAAGCAAACAAATTACACCCTGAAAAAGTTTTTTTTTCTTATATTTGCTCGAAAGTTCGACTTTGAAGCGATATTTAGCCCCTTTCCTGGTAAGCTAGTATGACATGTTTGGTACCATGGATTCCTTGTAATCTCAAGATTCCTATGATATCACTAGCTTCTTGCTAGCTTAAAAACTGAGCCCAGGACGACCTTCAAAGGACAGTGATATTAATGTTGGATTATCCACTAGCTAATCGGTAGGTTTCAGAGGGTTGAAAGTAAGGCCACGTTAACCAAGGTCAGGACCGAGGAGGAGTTATAATTAAGATCATAGTGATCAATGAGACAGTCTAATTGAATTTTTATGTTAAATGTTAGAAATAGGGCTACCAGTAGGCTAGTGTAATGCAGTTTTTATTTTATTGAAATAACTCAGATTAATACTTTTTTTTGCATTTTTATCTTATGTAAACAGGACAATTTAATTTAAAATATGCAAATATATACCTACCTTGTTTTATTCAGTGTTGCGCTATTACTGGTAGCCTACATTCTGGTCAGACAGGCTATACTTATTGTCTTTATAAAAACAAGATCTGATCTTCAAAAAAGCTTTTTCCAAAAATGAATCCTGAAAAAGGAGCGGTTGTCTAATAATCTGGGTCATCTTATATTCGGGTCAATAAGGTCATTTCTTACAAAATGATGGCTTTAACATAATTCTCGCAAAGTTATGACTTAAAACATAATCCCACAGAGTGTCTATTACCTGTCCTGCCTGCTGAGTGAGGCTGACCTCCTCAGCAGAAGGAGGAGGGAGCTCTGTGATCTCCTTCTCCTGTATCCACTGCAGCTGAGGACTGGTCTGTCCAAGGCCAGCAGGGGGCTTCACAGGCACTGGATTGCTATTCGATGACTCCCCTGACCCTCCACCCGTCCAACTGACCGAGGACGAGGAGCTCGTTTTGCCATTGGCTGCCTGGCGTTCAGGACTTCCAAAGTCCAACTCTGATAGACTCTCAAGGTAGCTGCTGCCCTGGGCCTTAGAGATGGACCCTCGGGGTGAGAGCCTGTGTACTACATCCTGATTAGGTGGACTGGGGATCTCTGGGCTGTGATTGGCTGGCTCAAGGTGGTGGTGCTGGAAGAGCAGGTCGAGGTTAAAGGTCAGCAGGCTGAGGGGCTGCAGCAGGAGGAGCAGCTCCTCAAACAGAGGCTGGCAGGAGGTCAGTGACAGACGCATGAAGGAGGAGGGACGGTAGTACGCCTCCAACACATCTGAGAAACAACAAGAGACCACTCTTATTTGACACTGCAAACACAAACATGCATAATGCTGTCTATGGAGAGTGATATGTAGTCTACTGTCTATGGAGAGTGATATGTATAGTCTACTGTCTATGGAGAGTGATATGTATAGTCTACTGTCTATGGAGAGTGATATGTATAGTCTACTGTCTATGGAGAGTGATATGTATAGTCTACTGTCTATGGATAAATTTAGTAGCAATATTAAAAACAATGAAATGTTAAAAAGCACAATAAGTGATCCAAATGTAAAATAAATAAAAAAAGAAAATGAACTGCCCCACCAACAAAAATATTGTTCTCCATTCTCTAGTTGATATCTCTCTTGATAGAAGGACTAACATAGACAACTGGTTAATATGAGTTCTTAATTCTATTTGCTCTATCTTGCGGCTGTAAAAGGTTTGTTTACATAATGTTTGTAAACACTGGAGAGAAACAGATTTATATTTCAATTTACAATGGGTTTAGAATGTTCCAAATTGTGTATTTTCAATCTATAGATCAAACTCTGCAAGAATGTATGTGAAGACACCTGGCATTGATATGAGCAAAAAAAAGCACAGATTGGGGCTTTAAAGAATTATAGGGGAACTGACATAGACTTACCAGTGCAGGTTTGAAGGTGGGACAGCCATAAATCAAGAAGCTTGGTGCTGCAAGTCAGAGAGGGACCATAAGACAGGTAAGAACAGGAATATTTAGGAAGAAAAGAGGATGTGTGTGGAGTAATGACAATGTGGGTACAACAAAGTGATGAAAACCCATTTTAAACATGTTGTATCATGCCTGCAGACTAGAGAGGAGATGAGAGGAGAGAGGATTTATTTAACCTTTATTTAACCTGGAAGTCCCACTGAGATCTCTTTTCAAGAGACATCTAGCCAAGACAGCAGCATTCGTAAATAACAATAAACAAAGCACTTCCCTCACCACCAGGTTAGGCTAAAAGACAGAGGTGAATGACTTACTTGAGCAGACCAAGGAGGAAGGCATTGAATCTGTGTTTGCTCTGTTTGAGCTGAGGAAGCTCTCCGACTCGGACCTGCAGGTTATACAAGGCCTGGGTACTAGGACCTAGAAGCAGGAAGATGATGGGAGGGTGCGAAAACGGAGAGGGGGATGGAGAGAGTGAGAGAGAGAGGTGAGGCAACGGAAGAGAGGAAAATTAGTCAGGCTTTGGCACTTAAAGGCCAATCAATATCTAATCGACACGTTTTCTTCGCTTTATCAAGGATGTAGTGACATTGAAATCAACAAGTATTGAATAATGTCGTGGGAAAGAGAAAGAGACAAAGTCTTGGGTTTATAATTGTCAATAATAACATAACACAACCCCTCACCCACACACCTGTGTGGGAACACACACACACACACACACACACACACACACACACTATTTTCCACCTGATCATACAGTATCAGTGCAGCAGGTTGGATGCTCATCCTCCCGTGCTCCAGGTTTGTGCTACCTGGCTTAGTGGAGGCCTGGACCAGCCCCCAGGCCGAGTTTGGCCTCCTGCCTGCAATCAGGTCACTCTGATGGGGCTTCAGGCCATCGGACAGCAGGCTGCACAGGGCGGGGCAGAGACACTGCAACACCAGACGGCCCAAAGATGGATTTACACTACTATCCCCTGAT
>OMKL01028334.1:1127-14151 GCA_900302295.1 Parasudis fraserbrunneri
TGAGGGAGAGAGAAGAGGGGGGGGGGGGGGGGTGCTAGAACATTCAGCACTTCTCACAACATGATTGGATTTCTGACAGAGCATTGAAGCCCTGCTGTATGTAAATAACCTTCCCTCTAATGGGCTGACAGAATACTGTACAGGACGCAATCTTACAGTGCAGACCTGACTACTTCCTGTGCTTACTTCTCTACCAAGCTTTTATCTGTCCTTTTTGTTCAGTGCCTGCAGTAATACAGAAAAAAGTAAAAGAGGCTATTAAGAGTAAACTAATGAGATGGATGTTTCCTGAATGAGGAGGGGGTGGAGGTGGGTAACAGGAACTAGAGTGCTCTGGTGAAGTGATTTGAGTAGATGCTAGGCTGAAGATCAGCACGATGACGGCCCTGAGCTTCCAGGAGGCTGTCTGCTCTCTGCATGCTGACATGTTGAATCAAACATGACAGAGTGAAAATAACCATTTGAAGGTTTAGTGAGGCTGATGAGATGAACAACCGGGACCAGCAAGTGTTCCTGATGTTCTCCCAGTCAGCATTACAATAAGGGCATGCATTTGTTAACATTATCTGCCACATGTATTCAAACCGTTATAGGAATTGGCAATGGTAGTTTTGCCCTGCTGTACCAAAAACATACCAAACCAAACTAAAACCGTGATATGAACCAAACAATGAGCTTTCTGAAGCATTCCACCATTCAATTCCATTACTAGACGCATATTCCTTATGAATGACTCCTCCATCCTACTCCTAACTCCATCAGCACAGCCTCACTTCTTGCTTAATAGGCATAATCAATCATTGAAAAAACAATGGATGAGGGTCAATATACTAAATATTACTTTATACCGCCATAATTAAGCAATTAATTAATCAAATGAGAAGTGATTTTGTTTGAGTAGAATCACTGTGCATATTTCAGAACCTCAATAGTGCTTTGCTGTTGAGTTTCAGTTTGACTACTGTCAGAAACCAGAAATAATAGTGCACTATTTAATTAGTTATATAGTAACGATAGTATTGTATAATGCTAATATAAGTATTTAAGTCTAAAGTAGTGTTTTTTTGTGTGTGTGTTTTTGTTTGTTTTTTTAAAGCAAGCAGCAGGTCTCTGCAAATTGTCCCTCATGGAGTTAGGAATGTAATGGAGACTGACTTCTAGCCAAAACAGACAAGAAACAAAGACTCTCTGACTCTCTGAGGGCTACAGGTCATCAGTAGGAAACACATACAAGTGCCATACACCATCACAAAGCTGGGACCCTAAGGAATCACGAGACGCAGCTCAACACTGTGGATCAATCTTTTCTACAATATTAATATGTAATAAATATTATATTTTAAATCTCGCCTATTGAAATTATGAAAATTTTGTGTAGAGGGGCTTGGGCCTAATGATTGCCGTTCCCATGCTCAATTATGTCTAATAAGTTGCTGCAGGAATTTTGGGATTGATAACGAAAGGTACACAGCTTTGATCCTTCTGAACTATTTGAAAAATTTGAATAATAAAAAAAAAAGATGAAAAATATCCCTCCAAAAGACCAGATTAAGACCTCAAGACCTTGAAGAACACTATATAAAAGTCCATAATGGGGTTTCTTATCAATGGCTTTTGATATCTGGAGATTCCTGCAAGAAAAGGCCATTTCGGTAATTGGATGGCAACCACTCCTTTCTGAAAATGGCACAGAAAATCCCACTTATTGTCAGTGTACCTAGGCAAGTCCTATGTAGGTCTCTAGGTTCTGGTTGTAAAAAGGTTCACGAGGTTGTGATTATCCTAGAGGTCATTATAGGTCATTTTATACAATGAGGTCAAGTTAAAAAAACAAACAAATAAATAAATGGTGTCACCACACTGAAAGGGCTACAATGAGGACTCACATCATCACATATAAATACAATTCAGCTCATTGGATCCACAAGAGTCTCAGTTTTACATCCATACACAATTTATGGAATTCCAAGGGACCACAGTATGCAGAAATAGGCCATTTTTTATTTTAAAGGTGAAAATAACATATTTGTACTGCATGCAAAAAAACAGTATGGTTTTGGCCTAAAAACTGCATGGGACTAGCATAAATTGGGCATGGCTATAAAGGTGAG
Organism: Parasudis fraserbrunneri; assembly: GCA_900302295.1. NCBI lineage: Eukaryota > Metazoa > Chordata > Actinopteri > Aulopiformes > Chlorophthalmidae > Parasudis > Parasudis fraserbrunneri. Next base: position 3,239 of record OMKL01028334.1, read on the forward strand.
AGTCTTGTCAAGGACGACACTATAAAAGTGAGACTCGTTTGAGCCCGTTTCCATTCAGATATCTTGAAGTGAGAAGTCAAGGGACCCATTTCCATTCAGACCCCTTTGAAAATGGCCATGCCTAGGGCGGGGCCATAAAACGATCTCGAACTGTCTAACATTACAATTTGCTACAATAATGATGCTGAAGGTGTGAGATTGATTTTCAATAACCTGATTGTCATTTTCAGCAACCTACCTGACGCGGCAAGATAGGGCAATCACACATTTGAAACAGGCTTGATCAGCCAATCAAGTGGCAGAAATAGGCCCCCACACTGGTGATATGCACACCTACTCACAACAACACTGAACAAGACAGGATGAGATACGTGGCCCAAAGGAGAAACTTCTACCTCTGGCTGATCCACAGTATTCGGTTGATTTGTTCCAGGATAGTTTGATTCAAAGTGATAGGCACAATAGGGCCAACGTGGGATTCAACTGTTTTTGTGTGACTGTGCAGCTCTCCCATCTCTCTCTTGAACTTGTGCAGAGCATGCAAGCTCGGGAGAAAAAGTTACCAGCTGTCAGAATGACACACCAGAGCGATGTGGATGGTGTAAGTGATCTTTCGAAAGGGGTCGATGTGCCACTGTTTTAAAATGACAGTGATTAGAGAGAATATGGATTGCAACATTTGTGCTTCCCATTGCATGTCATAGTGAGGGGACAGGGATGACACAATTCCGATTAAGTGGACAGTGTCTCGCACCGTGATCAAAAGTTATTATAAGTTACTATAACATAACCATATAGGTCAGTGCACATAACAGCCTACTACTTTCTATTGCAGTGATTTGAGGAATATTACTCGTCATTTCTTCTTTTGGTAGAGTTAACTCAGGACTGTAGTGTACTGTAGACAGTAGCCTTCATAATATAATGGCTACTGAGTGTTTAAAATAGGGGTCGGGTTGCCTGGGGTTACCTTGTTTTTCCAATTTAAAACAATGTTGGTTTTGTATAGTGTTTATGTCACCTTGTTTCTTCTGATAAATTACGTAAGCTTACATTTTAAACTATATAACCTGCTTTTCAGGGTTCAGTCCTACACAGAGTACTCTTTAAATACAGCTTCATATCACCCTCATATAATCCATTCGTCTCTTGATGGCAATCAATTTCTTTGCAAACCATCTGACGAGAGCAATCGGAACAGAGTAGTCCGCATATAAGGTAAATGTTGCATAAATCAAATAAACCAATGCATTAATCGACATGCTCCAAAGCGGAATTTGTTTAAAATGTTTGATCAAATGTGTTTCACTATTGACATGGCTGGAACCATAGGCTATGCGCGCAGTACTTATAATGTAGGAAACTGCTGCTGTACATAACAATCTGGATAGTTTGTGTATGGATCTGTGGAGAGCAGAGGGTGATGTAGGCTATATATACACAGTAGCCTTGAGTTGTAATAAAATATACATTTTTGATTAAGCTAATGCATGAGCATAATATTATGGACTTAGTGTATGTGAACTAGTGTGGTATACAAAGCTATTTCAGAGGGAATATCGCAGGTAGGGTACGTGAGGCACATTAAACATAATAAACAACGTTTAAAAAAGTACCTTTTGAGTTGAATATCATGATGATGTTGTTGCTGTGAAATTGTTTGTGATGATAATTCCATTGTGGAAAGTTGGCAGCCCGAGTGTAAAATTGTGTATGACGGACTAATGGGTCTGAATATGGTAGATACGGTGTCTGTGTATCCATTCTCACCTTAGACAAGTGCTGTCAGTGAGGGGTTTCTGTCTGACCGTCAGACTCTCGCTTCTCAGAGATTCTGTCGCTGTTTTAGCCTCAGTCAGCTGGCTGTGCAGGTCTACAGGCAACAACAGAAACCACTCAGGTAGCACAGCCACATCAGTACGGGATAGCACACAACAAAGCATACGGTTATTGGAAATTATTGCATGACGCGGGGGCTACTCCGCTCTAGCTCTGCCTCACGGGATTTGCCTCCGTGAGGTGCATTATTTTTGGATTACCATACACTTCGGAGTGTATTATCCCACTTACAGACCTGGAGAGGAAGGTTCCACTGTGATTTTCCCCCTTTGCAGCTGCCAAGTGAAGCTCAAACTATCAGTACTTATGGCCTTACCGTATTGTGTAGGTTCATAATCTTTTACGGAGGTATATATTATTTCATTCTTTCGCTCTTACAATCAATAAAGGTTCATGTTTTAACTTAATCTTTGAGAAAATGTGTTTTATATTGTAATATTTACTTGTCTCCATGGTAACTACTATAACACTGATAAGCCTGGCCAATCTTCAACCAATCACAAGAGCATAACTACTCTGACGTTGGTATCCCTTTTGATTCTCATTTGCTATCTCGCTATCTCGCATCTTTGTTTTCATTGATTGCTATGAACTATCACGTGACTCCCCAGGTCTATACCATGGCCACTTGCCAAATCTAAAGGTCTGTGCTGTTTACTCATCTTTTCTAGAGTGAAATGTTATGCTTGTGCTTAGCTCACCTTCCATAAGTTCAAGACCTCATGAAATACAAGTACTCACCAATTATGATATGTCCCAGTCCCTATCAATAACCAGATATACGCTCTTACTGTATGATCCAATCCCCATCAAACGACAGCACTGACTGTTCATATCACTGTATGTTCCAGATCCCCTCAACAACCAGCACTCATCTTTCATGATATGTTCCAATCCTGATCAAATATCAGCACTCATCTTCCATGATATGTTCCATGTTATGTCCAGTGGAACTGAAATAGGTTTACCTTTCGTGATGTTTTCCAGTCCTTGGAGCTCCAGCTGGAGAGCTCTCTTCTCCTCCTGCATGGAGTTCATCCACCTGTTCCTTTGGCTCATCAGCTCCATCTCTGAGTACAGAGGGACAACACGGAGGAGAAGCCAAGGAGGCTAACTTGGTCAGGCCTCAGGAGAGACTTGCACTCACCGTCCATACGAATGAACACTAGTAAGACTGAATCTATACTTCACCAAGCCGTCACACTCACCATCCTTAAGAATGAACACTAGTAAGACTGAATCTATACCAAGACGTCACAAAGCCTTACAGCCATACCCAATTTATGCAATTCCAAGACTGTTTAGGGACCACAATATGCAGAGATATGCAAAAAAGAGGGAAAAAGAGCATATGTGCTCAACTACTCTTCCCTCACTACATGAGGGATTCAAATAAATAACAATTTAGATTACCTTAAATTGCCTTTAATAATGTCTAAGTAATCACACTTGGGGAGTAAACTGGGATTAGATGGCATTTGTTCATAAACTACAACTTTAGGACAAAACGAACAGATATAAATCATGCCGAAGGCTATCCCAGGAATAGTAATTACCTCTTAGTTTTAGGTCACCTGGAGATTCATAAGTGTAATATTAAATGTCCAGGTAGGGAAATGGGAAAATATCCTGCAGCTGAATGGGGAAATACCATAGGGGAAGACTGAAGGGGCATGCCTGAAAATGGATCAAACGTAGCTTTTCACAACGGTGCGAACGCTAAATGGTGGCCAGTGTTGGAAAGTAATTGCTTGACTTAACATGATGCACTAACAAAACAAAAGCTTCAAACAAAGTAAACGCTCTGGCTCCACCAAAAGTGGGTGCGGACGTGAAAAAAGCCAAAGTACCCGGATGTGCCGCTCTCTTGTGTCCCTGTGTTCTCACCTTTGTGTAAAGAATCGACCACTTTCTGCAGGTCCAGAATCTCAGACTGAGTCTGGCACTCAAACACTGTCTCTCTGTTCCCACAGAGACTGAAGTCACTGTTGAACCTCACAATCTCTCTCTGGAACTGCTCCTGGTCTTCCTCAGACTCCCTCCTTACCTTGTCCTGGAAGGCATACATATATCGTTGGAATATTTGGAATAGGCGATCGCATTAGTTTCACCCTAAAATGTATTAATACATACAAGAAAAACTGGGAAGTTTACATTGTAATGGCACTCTCTGAACGCACCAATGATAAGACATGACATCACACACTGCAATGATAAGATGTGACATCACACACTGAATCGAGCAGCAGACATTGTTGACGGGGGCATCTGGATACTACTCGGACATTTAACGGGTGATGCGAGATAGGCCGAAGTTGATCCACAGAATGTGGTTATTTTGCTCAATATTAAAGGTAGAATCTGTAAATGTCGTCAAACAGCGACCTCTAGGCAAAAGACGACAACATGGTACTGCGCTTTGTTTACAGGTTTTTGTTTTGGTCTGCTGTGTGGGTTGGATTTCTGTGAGTATAGGGGTGGGGTTGCTACTGCTGGCCACAAACAAATAAATTCACAGTAGGATAAGTTACTAGACTCCAACCCACATGTCAGAACAAAACAAAAGAAGTAAACAAAGCGCAATACCAAGCAGGGCTCTTTTGCCTAGAGGTTGCTGTTTGACGGCATTACAGATAACAGTTTACAGTTTAGTCATTTAGCAGATTACAGAATAGGACAGCACAGCAGTTTCTGCTTTTCTCTCGAAAGGTCATGGCAATAATAACAGTGAAGAACACCCTCTAATGTAACCTGATATTAGTTAATTAAAAATGTATTTGGACTATTTTTAAAACCAACAGCACTGATAGAATACCAATAATAGTGGCTGCCTAAAAAATTACTATGAAAATGAAAATGTTTAATGCTTTTCAGAAAGGCTACAACAAGTACAACACACACAGGGTCCATCACATCTTCTTCTCAGTAATATTAGGTTGCATATAGCATATAGCCTATTCTGCTTAGCATATAACCTTGCACTAGCATATTTCATTCATTTAAGAGTTCATTTCTTCTCTCGGTTAACTCCATTAACTGTAGGTCTGCTATCATCATATTGAAGACTAAAGCTCCTTCAACTTATCTACATTAACCAAGTAGTTGTCTGATTGGTTTTTACCTTGCTGAGGCATTTTGAATGCAAAACCATGTTGGCTCTGTTGTTTAAGCATCAGCTAGTTGGTTCTAATAAATTATGGTAGGCCTGCAACCATAATACACCTGCTTTCTTCAGGGTTCAGTCCGAAGCAGAACACTCCTTAATGTATGCTCAAATGTTGAGTGCATTACTTTGTGCATTACTCTAGCGCATTACTTTAGAAATTGAATATTTTTCCTGCGTCGTAACCGATGTAGCAATTTTTTGGCAATGTTCCATTTTTGCTGTAAATGTTGCACACAGTAAAATGACGTGGTACAGTTTTAGACTAGGGCAGTTGTCATTGAAACACAGCGTCAGCTATTAGGGCTGCATCTCACCACCACTCGCCTCTGAGGCTCCTACTCCCTCCGCTAACTACTTTCCTCGGGGAAACCCTGTAGCTGATCACATTGATGTGTACAACATCAAGCTCTACTAGTGAAGGCAACTGCCTTTTCTCTGTCTAACGGAGAGGATGAGAGCCGTTTTTAACATATATATATATAGATTGCTTACAGGGTTGAAATAAGGACTAGCTGACTGACAGCCGTGGTTTTGCCATATTGATGGGAAATGCATGACACATCATGAGAATACTATGAATACCTTATAGTGCTGATCTGGGACAAGCTACCTTAAAGGGATAGTTCTGATTTTTTTTTTAGCCCTAGCCCTATTTCTTACTTACCAATGATAATGTTGATAGGTTGAGTCCTTTCTCTCTTTCTAATCCATGCCATTCCTCATAGTAGCTCTGGATATTTAGCCACCCACAACCAATGCAAAGTCAGTGGGGTCAAGCTCTTGTCTGAGCCTGACTCCACTTGTACAGAACGAAGCTCGACCCCATTGACTTTGTATTGGTTTGTGGCTAACTATCTGGAGCTAGTGTGAGGAACAGCGTGGATTGTGGTGAGAAAGGTCTCTACCGATCAACATCATCATTGGTAAGTAAGAAATAGGGATAGGGGTCGAAAAATCAACTATCCCTTTCAAGCTACAATACAGAATGTACTTGACCGTCTAACCCTAAGGTATATTCACATACAGTATGTTCTTGAAAAGCTTGACTTCTCTTTACACTACTGACACGGGATAGGATTGCTCATGATCAGTTTCGACAGGTATTCTTTTTCTGCCTTTTGCCCGCTATGATCATCTTTACACGGCAGAGAAGAGCCAACGGGAATCAACGTATCTAACTGCAACTATGTATGTTTACGTTCCGCCAACCCAGTGCCTCTGTGCTGCACAACAGATCATCTTCAGCACCACGGACAGAGACCCCTTCCTAGCTTACTACCGATGGCAGGCTACCGGTTTGTTTACGTGTGCTCAGCACTGTTTGGTTTAATTGCATGTTTACAAGACAACCTAGCTTTACTTCATCATTACACTGCTGTGCGGAGGCATATAAATATATATATATCTATATATGACTCAAGATGCTGCAATTGCATGTATGTAAAATGTTGTCAGAAACATATTTTATGTTCAGCTTTAGATAGAAAAAGATAAGGTTGATGAGCGAGCGACCATTTTCTTTTTGAAAACGGGAGCAGAGAACCAGGGACTAGCAGCGCGTTTTTATCCAATCAGGTGCATTCCACATGGGGAAACGGGAAGTAGGGAGCGTGCTTACAATCTGGCACCCGGCCTGGCTCACACCCTGCACGCTGTGGGCTACACACCCACTGCCCAAAGGTTGATGCCCAGAAATGTCCCGAACAAAGTAAAATAAGATAATACAGGCAGAGGGAGGGGTCTCTGCAGACACAGACACTGCCACACACTTCTAGTGGGTCACAAGTGATGACTGAGAGGGAATATTTTTGTATGAGTCTATACATTGTTTTGTTTTTTTAGGAAACTTCTCCTCATTATGCCTTCAAACAAAGGCAAACTCTCCAGTGGCAGCAGCTCTCCTTAGACCCTGGACAATAAGGAGAGACAGAGAGCTATGCTCCGGGCCGTGAGTAACAAACTTGACTTTGTCAATGAGATTGAACTGACGGAATATATTTGGACCCTTTGGATGAGCCTAAGTTTGTTTTGGAAAATTGATGTTTGCCTTGTCTGAGAGGCAACGGAAGAACTGACAGGTGGCCTGGAGCTCAAGCACAGAATAACTGGAGAATAGCCGGGGCCCCGGCTCACCCCCTCTCCTCTGCTCTCTCTCCAGGTAGACTGAGGCCACTCAGAAGTACCCCAGAAAATAATGATTTTTGTTGCATTGCTCCCCCACCCCCACACCCATCACTTTGTTAAATAAAAATCCACTCTTTATTTTGAGCTTGAAACCTGAATCTGGCTCTCCTTATTTCACTTGTTGGGCTGAAGTCAAACTAGGCCAGGCACCCCACAATGTGCAACAGTAAACAATGCCTCTCTTTTGTTCCCCTTAATAACCCTTCCACGCGTACACTGCGCACAGCTGATGGAGCTCTTGCAGATGTGCCCCACATGCTTGCCATGGCATCTGCAAGTTCACCCACTCTGAGGTTAACATGACTTCTACTGACCAGATGTTGGTTGAGGTGGTTCTGCTGGCAGAGCAGCTCCTCTATCTGTTTCTCCATCTGCTCTTCACGTTTCATCATCAGGTCCCGTTGAAGCCTCATCTCACGCAACTGTTGAGCCTGGATCGGTGAGCAGGCAGGCAGACAGACAGGCAGACAGACAGACAGAAAGGAGGATATAGCCTAATGTATTACTGATTCCATCGGGGGGAATAAGGTAGTCACACCACAAGCAGCAAGACAAGAACACTGTAGATGGTACAGGACACGCACAGAGAAAACATGTTCGATAATGTTTGGGGAATCAGAAACAAGAGTCTATTCGTCAAATGCAATGAATGTATGGGAATCTGTCTTGGGGACAATAGTACAGAGACCTTCAACAATTGACAGAGCTTCATAGTATTCCAGACAGCCCTTGTATGACAACAGGACCTCACATACAACAAACAGCAGACTAATACATACGTATGACTCTCCGAACACGGCATCGGTTTAGCAGTAGGAGTGGAGTGACGAGTGTTCGGTAGTGCACAGACCAGAGTACCGTGAGGTGGTTGTGCTGAATAGAGGAGTAGCAGGAGACAGGTGTGGTGTGCATTAAACACTAACACCCGGTCTGGGAAATGAACGTGTTGATGCAGTTCAAAGGAACGCACGCACATCCAAAATATTACAACAGGTCCAGGATAAAAAAAAATAAAAATAGTTACTAGATGAGAAAGTATATCTGCACACTGTTTTTTTCTGCTCCCAACGCGGTTTAATAGGTACAACGTTTCAACCTCAATGGTCTTGGTCAGGTGCAACCACCTGACGAAGACATTTGAGGTCGAAACATTGTACCTATTAAACCACTTCAGGAGCAGACAAAACAGTGTGCGGATATAAATGAACTTGTTGCGCCACTAGCCACATTGTCTGCTAGATTTTTAACCAGACATTTTTTTATTCATATATTTTCTGAGACAAAATATGATAAAGGTAAAACATAATGTACTGATTTGTACCCTTTAAGACATTAATTTAGTCAAGTGAACTGTCACTTTGTTCAACATACGTAGAGGTTTGATTCAAAAATCTAATTGTTGAGTGTGTATATTGTTGAGTGTTTTAACTGAAATCAGGCTAAACTTTATAACATTTCTATATTTAAGAAAACAAACGGCTCCCTGTGAGAGATGGACATTACAAAATGTTTGGTTTAATTCCCAGTCTAAAGATTCCGTCTCAATCCCACTTTGACAGCACTCGCACTCTTGAACCTTGTGAGCTTTTTTTTTTTTTGCTCCCCGGGTTCCACAGTGTCTGCATCTGCTGCGGTAGCTATGACACACCATGGTTTGATTAGACTGCTTCTTGTGCTCCTGTATTGGCAAATCTGAGCACCAGAGCACAGCCCGGCACCGAACTAGTGGCGTTCTTTTGTTGGGGACAGCATTCCATGAGGGTTTCATCGAAAGCTGAGAGTGCCATGAGCATCCTGGTCACCACAGTCCAAGATGCTCTGGTGTCTTTCAGAATTTGACAGTACTCTGCCTTTAATGACCAAAAAGAGTTCATTCTATGCTGACCCCTTTTAGGACGGAACAAGGGATTACCAATTGTCCCGGTCTGAGGACTAGCGTTAAAAACCACTCTAAACCCCTGCTTGGCTCTCAGACATCTAAAGAAACCTTATCGCAAGTTCTTCTCTGGAGATGGTTTACAAAGCAGGGGTTCAATAGCTGTTAAGTGTCCGGTGAACATCTGGTTAGCCCACGCGCTCATGCATGCCCAACCCTCCGCCTCATGGAAGAGGGCAGACAAAGGATTCTCTTCTTCAGTGCCGAGAATAGGCATAATACAGAATAAACAATGTGGACTAAGTATTCTATGTGTATCGTATTGCTATTGATGTGTGTGGTATTACATTTATGTAGATACACTGATGTGAAATTCTGTGTGAGTGTGTCTATGAATGATAACATGATTTTAAAAAAGTGTATTTCTTGGTATCCTCTTGATTAGAATTGTATTCTAAGCACAATGAAACAAAGTATTAATGTGCGTTGACATTACAAACTTTTAAATTCATAGCCGAATAATCTGTGAGTCAGCGGTTCTTCCTCTCTCAAAGACTGCCTCAGACACGTCTCCGGATTGCTGGTATCAAAACTGTGTCACACTCATTCAACTATTGAGTTCAATAGGTGCATTGATTAGACAAGGCCAGTCGATCTATTGTGCTAAAGGACCAACATTTTCCCTCCTTAAATCTGCGGAGATAGAGCGGAAAATATTTTGCTGAATTACGAAAGAATCAAACAACCTGAAACTAACTCAACCTGCTGTTTCTACATGGGAATAGCTGAATTGAAGAAATTGTGTTTTGACTGCACTCTGCTCTGGGACCAGAGCATCGAACACTTAAGGCCCTTCAGCCAAAGAGTACTAACTGTTACCATCCAAGGACACTGTCGGCCTGACGTCAACTCCCCGGCCAACCCACTGACTGTTGCCCGAACTACCTCAGAGACCGAGTTTGTTGGAAAGAACCAGGCTGGAAACCCAGCCGCTATCCACTGACGCCCCCACTTGGACCAGCTGCTATTTCTCTCTCTCTCTCTCTCTCTCTCAATTTGATGTGGTCGAGTTTGGACCGACCAAAGTTGATATCTTATTCGTTGTTTATGCTATAGTGAGTCACTGTTACTATCTGTCCTTACATTTTGTTTCAATCATTGTTTTTGTTTCTAATCATTAAGTTAGAAGTGCCGAGGTTAGGCTTTCGAGTCAAGTTTCAATTATTAAAGCTAGAATTTGTGTGTATATGGCCGGTGGTCTAGCCAAAAGGAGTTGTCTGCAGAAATACATATTGTCATCCAACGTTATAATATTCTGACCACCGATCACATTGCGCGGGTAGACCATGTCTGTCACTGTACACCTTCCTAGTCTAAACCACGCCTCTATACCTGTTTCTAGAGCCTGTTAGTGACTGAATCCTAAAAGCCATCTCTGTTAGTTCAATATCTACTTTATATCCTTTGTTTTACTTCCGTTACCTCATATTCTTCATTTTATATTTTGCCTATGTGCCTTAATGTTCCACTGGTGTTTTTAATAAATTGCTTGTGAATTTAAAGAGATCTGTCTTCGTGTTCCTTGTGAATTTAAAGAGATCTGTCTTCGTGTTCCTTGTGAATTTAAAGAGATCTGTCTTCGTGTTCCTTGTGAATTTAAAGATATCTGTCTTCGTGTTCCTTGTGAATTTAAAGAGATCTGTCTTCGTGTTCCTTGTGAATTTAAAGAGATCTGTCTTCGTGTTCCTTGTGAATTTAAAGAGATCTGTCTTCGTGTTCCTTGTGAATTTAAAGAGATCTGTCTTCGTGTTCCTTGTGAATTTAAAGAGATCTGTCTTCGTGTTCCTT
>OMKL01028350.1:1120-18891 GCA_900302295.1 Parasudis fraserbrunneri
TCCAGCCCGCCCGTCTCGCCCAGATAACAACGGGCCCCCCCGCTTCCAGGAAGCAGCCCCTCTCTCTCTCTCTCGCTCTTTCTCTCTCTCTCTCTCTCTCCCTCTCTCTCTCTTCGACTGGACAGAGTCATCCTTCTGGATTTAAGCGCTACATTAGCTGACTGATTTAGCAACGCAGCACCTTGGAGATGGCTACCGCAGACCAGGATGAACAGTCTCTGTACAGATGATTGACTCTACAGACTATAGACGAAATGTTGCACAGAAGCACTTACTAAAGCGAGGCCCCCCCTCTTGTTCTTGGCCCGTCTTGGCTGATACTCTTATGTTGGAGAAAAGAAAAAAAAAGGAAATCTCAGGACTTGTATGTAATGAGACACTATTTTTGTTACTCTTTCTTTTGTAGTTGTTGGAATAAGCTTGTCCTCTCTGAAGCTGAACACATCTGTGCAGTAAGACACGCACGCACACACACACACACACACACACACACACAGTACAATACAGTACACACACATCACTGCTGTGGGAAAGAGGGTTTCCGTGTGGCTCTGGCAACCAAAGACGGGAAAATCTTTAAGAATCAGCATGGCTATGAATCCAAATATCATTGTCCCTTCTCCGGACATTTTTTTTTTAATCTATGGAATTTGGAATTGCCTGGAGTCTAGGGTATACATGCTGCCACACATTACTTGCATATAACTGCATAAAACCGATGAAACTGAAACAGCTGTCAAAACTGTGTAGTGTTGTCACATGAATTGACATTCAACTGCCCATCAGTAAACATACTGTACATGCCTCAATCTAAAGAGGGTTTTCGCTCTTCCGTATAACTGTTGTTCTCAGTGATTGATTTCACAATGCTAAGCACCCCGCATCAATTTTTAAAGGTTTATTGGAATTTTTTTGTTTGTTTTTAAACACCATTTCCATGTAAGCAGTCTCTTCTGGCATGTAGTTCTTGGCTCACCCTTCCACCAAAAACGACCACTTAATCAGTTCACTTCTTCTACTATTCACTGACTATAATCTGTGGCCTGAGGACTCGAATGTGTTGTGCTTTTTCATTTGTTTGTTTTGACCAAGGGACCAATTCAAGAGACTTTTGAGTGTGCATGTATTTGATATCCTGTCAAGCATCACTCCCCCACCCTCACCAAACCTTCTTTCTGCAGCTTTAAATTCGGCCTCCTTACAGAGTTGACCAGGAGAAGCTACGCTTGAACGTGTCAGAGACACACAGCATCTTGGATATATGTGTCACAAAAAAAGGAGTTCCCCGTGTGGATGATGAAACGATTGGTGTGTTGACCCTGTTTTGAATAATTAATAAAGTTATATATTAAATCTGATGTTTGACTGTATGTTTTTTTGGTCTTTCTAGGCTAAATGTTGGGGGGCGGAGATGTGGAAATCCAACTGAATTGATCTGTGAAATTAATAGTCCGTTTTATTGTTTTAAATCATAAACAATAAAACATTTGCAGACTGAGTCAGTCAACATTTGTACACATATACTTTTTTTTAATTATTGAAAGTATTTTGAAACAAATTAAATAAGACTGATAAGATTTTATGACATACTGAATCTTTGCCGAAAAATCAAAGTTGGATTGAATCATGATGCCCCTGATAAATAGATGTATCCTCCATTTGAGATGGTGTTTTTGTTCTAGAGTTGATTCATGACAGACGAAGCTTTGCATACAGTATACTTCAGAGCTCCATAAATACAACTTCAACCAAGAGTTACTGTTCAGTCAGAAAAGTGGAAAAATGCAGCAAGTGTGTCACCGTGGACCAAAATAAGATCTGGGCCTGCAATTCACATTCCACATACGGAGTCTATTAGGAGCTCAGCCTGGCACTCTGCTCAGCTGTAAACCAGATTCCCCTCTCCTCTGTGGGATGCCACAGAACCAGAGCAGGAGACTCATGACTACTGCCCTCCTTTTCAGAAGGTGTACTATGCAGATCAGGGGGAGGTGGGGGGTGATGTTTATATTTGCAGAGCCTGCAATTGGTTTACAAAACATATTTACTATACATGTAATTCTTCTATCTTAGGTCATCGTAAATCAAAACTATCATTTCGAGGCACTGTAAGCAAAATATGAGGCTGGAAGATACTTCTTGGAATAGTAAACATGTTTGTAAAAACATTTGTGGGCCCTGCCATTGTAAATAACAGTGAAACAATAACTTTGCAGGTATAGCTTTATTGCCTCAAAATGTGTTTGAGGGACCCAATTCTCCTCTGAGGACAGTTTGTTTATTGACTTGTGAAAATATACAAAAGTTGTTTTTTTTTTGTTTTTTACTCTTGGTTTCACATTTCGTTCTCTAAACTACATTGTATCTAACAGGTAATGCACTCAAGTTGAGACCCTCCTCATCTTATTAGGAATAATATTGCCGTGGATGTAAACGGAATCAGATATTGCCATTGACCCAGAGAGAGTATACAGGTAGGTAGCAAATCTTTATTATGTGCACACCATCTACAGTCTAAAAAACACACACATTCAAATTTTTCATCGATATTTACATTCGGATTTTGACTAGATGCCCTGGTTCTCATCGGTTGGTGTGAGATGGTGATATGTAAGGTATACGTCTCACATCGAACCTAACCATATGATGGCTCGGCTATTTGGAGATGATGTTGGTCGCTACGATCGTCTCGCCGTGTTTGTTCTTGGCTCGACAGATGTACCTCCCGAAATCAATGGTCTCCATGTCCTCTACGGTGACAACGCTCTGTGAGATACGGGTGGTGTGGCCCATGCCTCTGTTGACCAGCCTCCAGGAGCCTCTGATGTCAATGGGTCGGTGGTCCTGAACAGGGGAATGAATCAGGGGAATGAATCTTGGGAAATTTTGGGAGAGTGCCCCTGAATTCAATTTTGGTGGAATTCCCCATTAAGAGGTATAGTTCTCCTTCTCACCTGGCCAGGGTAAGTCCAGGTGAAGCTCACATCCACGTCTGGTTCTCCCAAGACAGTGCAGGTGATATTGATGGTGTCCCCACCTCTGGCGGATTCAGGGGAGGCCTCCAGGCTCACAAAAGGTGGCCCACTAGGAACTGTAGAGAGGAGGAGTTATAACGTGATTGACCCACCTCACCTCATTTGTCTAAATCAATCCAAAAACATTGTAGCCTATCCTGACACTCAAGTACAGCCTGGTCTTATAGAAAACTGACTTGGAGTCTTGGAAGGCTGGGGGATATGGACTGGCAACGTTCAGAAGGACTTTTTTCAACAACGAGACATAACGATATCTGCTTAGATATGGTAAATTACATGTTGGATAATCCAACTGATGTCCATCATATTCGATAACTGGGAAGTGTGACACAGCATCAAACTGAAAAGGACATTTTCAATTAACATTCTCAAATATTTCAGAAATCGTTTTGAGAAATGCGATCAAATATTTGCTTTTTATCATTAGACAGCAAAATTGTGCATCATGATTCACAATATAAAATAATAATAATAATAATAAAAATAAATCCCACGATATATAATACAGATAGACTATGTAAAGGATAAATATCGGTGTATTGCCAGGGCCTTGTCTGGCAATATAACAGATAACTAAGTCAGTAATGAAGAGGTTACATGTAGTTTTGTTCTGATTGTAGCACATCATGCTTACTGATTTCATTTGGCTACCCCTTTCTCCCACTATTTGCATTCAAATTATTTACCAACCAATTTGTCCTCAAGTTAAAGATTTGAGTGTTATTCAACTGCGAAAAATCATCGATCGAATATCTCTATGCTAAACCTTAATGTAAATTAGGTCTACTATAGCATGCTAGGCTAACTGTAGTAGGGATTACTGATAGTCAGATAGCCACTAAGTATTTTAGCCCAGACCGCCCCCCATTCCCCCTTGAAATGTAAATAATGGCTGACGGCTAAGTAGCATTTGTGAAATCATCTACTCCCATCTTCACTTCTATTTTCTTCATCTGCCAGTCAAATATGCTGAGAGAGATTAATTCCACCTGAACCACACACTCTTTCCATTTCATAAATTCACCGCTGATCCAACTTTCTAAATACAGCTAGAACACACAGAAGACTAAAATTCCATTTCGCTTGGCAGGGATCCACTTAAAACTGAGAGCAGTACCATAAAGTGAACGTTTGACAACTCTGAAATATACATCCTGGGAGCTAATGTAAGGCTACCACTGGCAGTAGCCAGCGTCTCTTGATTCGTGACTTGAGTGAAAAAGCCTCTGACGCTTGTAATCAATAAAATGACATGATACGCGTGACTGCTGTACCCTCCACGTAGAGTAGCTGGTACTTGGTGGAGACTTGTGGGGTGGCCCTGGTCACAGCCTTGCAGTAGAAGACCGCCTGGTGCTCTGGACTGGGGTTCTGCAGGACAAAACCCTTGGTGGGCTCATAGGACACCAGGGTCCCATCTGCTGGGATCTCTTCCGGGGGAACCTCCTTGTGCAGGGACACCTTGGCCAGCGGGTCGGTCACGCGACAGGGCACAACGGCAGGCCTGTCTGGGCGCAGGTAGACGATCTCAAAGTGGATGGCGGAGGGGACAAAAAGATTGTCCCTATCTGGTTTGAGAAAAAGACAAAGGGGGAGGATAGGGCATCAGAGATGTTAACTTGAAATGAAGACAACAGTACAGCGGCATAATAAGATACTGTATCTTATTACTGTATGTATCTCCCTCAAGTATACAAACAAAACAAAACAAAACAAAAACAATGCCTTAGGGCAGTGGTTTCCAACCTTTATCGTGTCAAGGACCCCCACATTTATACACATAAGGCCACAGACCCCTATTTAATAAGATTATTTCTCAGGGATATCTGAGAATATTTGTTGTTATTAATAGATATGATTATGTCCAGAATTCCAAAGCTCTCCTCGCTCTTTCATATAACGAAATTGTAGTGAATGACAGAGACATTCAACTATTCCCAATTTTTCTGGGGATCCCCCTCAAGGAGACCTGGGGGTTCCCCGGACCGCACACTAAGAGCCACTGGCTGAGGGGTGTCAAATGTCACATATTCACCTGTGAAATAGATGTATGAGACGGAGGTGCGATCGGGGTCCTTGTCACATTCGGTTCCATCACACAGGAGGACCCAACAACTGTAGGACCCCGTGTCAGCAGCAGAGGGCGACGTCAGGATCAACTGACTGTACTTGTCACTTTGCTTTATGCTGAAGGGGGGGAGGGGGGTAAAAACAATCACAGACAAATCATTAATTATAAACATACTGAGATGAAGTTTATTTGCAGGTAATTAAAAGAAATAATAAAGAAATGCAGGGTATTTAAAGAAGGATGTGCAAGAAGAGCCAGGAAACCCAAAGGGTTTATCGGGTGGATGGGGCCTCCCCTCAAAAATGTAGAGAACCAATATAATACTAACAAAGGGAAATTAAAAGGAGATAATATATTAATCATGTGATGTTATTTCTCAGTCAGATACCTGAGGCGGGAGTCGTTGAAGGTGTCCAGGTAGGAGGGGTAGGACCAGCCGATGTTGCCACCTTTACACCGCAGCTCCATGGTCCTCCCGGGAGTCAGGGTCGTGCTGTCGCCCAGACGCAGGAAACGGCCCTTATCCAGGACCTGCGTGAGGAGGGACTGGCCTCTCACTCCCCCGTCCTTCTCCTTCAGTTTGGGGTGACGCGCCTTCACCCGTTTGCCCCCGGGCCTGATGCGGTTCTCTCCAGTATCTTTCCTACGTTTGACCTGTTGGCAGGCGCCTAAACAAGGATGAGGCAGGCAAAGAGGGAGAAATGTCGTAGAGATGTGTTAAGTAGGGGAAGGGGGAGGAGTGGAAGGGGTTAAAAGAATAAGAAATAGTACCATCTCGGACTGCCCCAGGACACAAACACAACTCATCATGACAGCTTTTTGAGCATCGACAGAGAGCAGAGAGTCAGACTAGTGGTGAACAATGTTCGCTATGCCCATCTGGAGAGCTGCTCAATGTTTCTCTCCCAGCTGCATCAACAGTACAACAGGAACCCAGGAGGATTTTCTTACTGGCACAAAATGTCCTGACCC
Source organism: Parasudis fraserbrunneri (assembly GCA_900302295.1). Taxonomy (NCBI): domain Eukaryota; kingdom Metazoa; phylum Chordata; class Actinopteri; order Aulopiformes; family Chlorophthalmidae; genus Parasudis; species Parasudis fraserbrunneri. The sequence goes on from OMKL01028350.1 coordinate 7,199, forward strand.
CACCCCAGCCCCTCAGTCAGCAGTCTACTGTATTCTGTTTATTATTAATAATATCAGTAGCTTATATAATATAATAATAATATCAGTATGTTCTCATCTCTTTTGCATAGAGGGCCATGGGAGATATAACCTGTAGAAAACCAGTTGTCAAAAACATTTATCACAAAAGTGTCGGGAGAGTTTTTTTTATACTGTTCTATGTAGACAGGGCGGGCCCTGATCCATTAGACACCGCAGGTGAGATTTTAGACTGGTGCCTTCACCCTCACTGGGGCCAGTCCTCCTCTCTGATATTAAGCCCTAATTACTCATTATCAGCTAATATACCAATACACAACCTCACCTCACCACACACAAACACCCTTTTTATTTCTGTTCTATCAAAAAAACAGAGCAACACATTTCTTTGTGATTACAATACAAAATAATGAGAACTTTTTTTTCTTTTCATTTTAGAATTATTCTTCTTTAATCTTGAGGCAGAATGTAAGGGGGGGGGCCCAACATTTTTAAATATTTCACTCTTCTATTTATTCATTTAACGTGTATATTTGTATTTCTCTACCAATTCTTCCTTTTGGTTTGATGGATGGTGCCCTTTACCTATGCCAGGGGCCAGCCCAGTATGAGAAACGTTAGCAGTGGAGGCGCAGCTAATTAGAAACACCTGTTGCATGCCTCAGATGCAGCGTCAGCAAAAACACCCGCGTCCAAAAAAAACAAAAACAAAACAAAACAAAAAAAATTCTCTTATAAGACTTCCCACTTTTTCCAGTTTCACTTGCCTAGATTCTCCAAAATGGAGATACATTAGAGGCAGCATATCCCCTGAAGCCACATGATATGATTTATATATGAGATCAGTAACTGTCTTATCCATTATGTAAGCGATATCCACTTGGCTGTCTCCCATCGTAGAAGCTCAGGGATCTTCAGCCAATCTCTGTCAAACGTCAGTTTATCTAATCCACTCTCAACTGCTCTCAGATCATGATGGAATCAGTAGAAATTGCACCACGCTGAAAGGAAAACTCAGTAGGAAAACGAATGGAAAAAAGCACAAAGAAAGACACAGATGTGGAAGCAGTAGAGTTACTCACCATTTTGGAGCTCCACCCAGAGCAACGCCAGGCAAAGGAGGACCCAGAGCTTCATGGTGTGCGCAGACGGGACAGGACAGGAGGTGAGGCAAGGGGTCTCGAGGGCCGGAGGGGCCGGTGAGACTTGGAGGACACAGCAGGAAAGGAGGTCAGACCTGGAGGCTTTGCCGGAACTCTGCAGGCTCCAGCTGCCCTGTTTAGATTAGCAGCCCCATCCTCCTCACAGAGAAAGAAAGAAAGAGGGGGAAAAAAAAGAAAGAGAAGAAAAGGGAAATAACCCTCTGCTCACCCCCTCTCTCCAGACAAGAGAGAAGGGAAATGATAAACTCTGGAGCCCTCTGCTGGACCTGAGTATACATCCTAGAGCCTTTAGTTCAGTGTACTTGAGTTGGTTGTTGAAATACAATATACAGCAGCACAGTGCATCTTAAAAGCATCCAGGGGCACGCTAAATTCCAGTGTGGTCCTCGAGTGCTGTAAATTAAAGGTAGAATCTGTGATGCTGTCAAACAGCAACCTCTAGGTAAAAGAGCCCCGCTTGGTACTGCACTTTGTTTACATTTTTTGTTTTAGTCTGACGTGTGCATTGGAATTGAGTGAAGATAGAGGAGAGGTTGCTATTGCTGGCCACAACTCAGGCTCTGCCAAGAGAGGTCTGGAGAAATTCACACTATAATACGTTACTAAACTCCAACCCAGACATCAAACCAAAATATGTAAATGAAGTGCAATACCAAGCGGGGCTCTTTTGCCTAGAGGTCGCTGTTTGACGATATTGCAGATTCTACCTTTAAGTATTTTCATCGGCTTCATGAGTGTTAGAAACCACATCAACAAGTATTAGACTGTTATTTTCTCATATACTATAATAGATATTAGCATAAGAAAACTCACAGAATACAGATGTCTTACTGAAAAATACATTTATTGAGCTCAGTGTAGTTAGTAACAACCGATACTACATAATTTCATCATGATTACATCTATGCATTGAACAAGGGTCATTCGGTATTCACAGCAGAAGACTCTACCTATTCAGTGAAGATTTACTTTTACACTACATTAGTTACACGTCTATGATATCTACCTTGGTCCTGTGGACACTGTTCTCTCAATTTGTTCCACATTTAAGTAGTTCACCCAAGATTATGTCACAATATAAAAAATTTCAGTCTCAACAAATTCCTTGTTGACAAATAGCCATAAATATTTGTCAACTAATTAAACAGTTGACATGTTGAATAGTTGAATGAACAAAAACAGTCCAATTGAATAGAGTCGATAAATGTGTAAAATTGAGTTTCACGCATTAATCCTTCTGTGAATGAATGTGATCAAGCACGATAAGCGTGTTAAATCTAGTGTTTATTTAAGACCAAAACATATTTGGGAAAAGTATTGTTTTGGTCGAGATGTGCTTGTCATTTTTCAGAAAATAATTAATTTAGGCTAAAAAACAAACAAAAAAAGATATAGATATAAAAAAATAAAAATAAAATAAACGTAAAGTCTAAAACCCTAATGACCAATAAGTCAAATATTTGACTGAGAGGGAGAAACCCTTGAGAATACAAAAATGTACATCAAAATCATTCAAACTGGGTTTAGGATTTGTCAGTAACAGAGGGTGAGGTGAAACTACTAACTAACTACTAAAACAGCAGTTTACCAAAATACTAGCTACTTCACAATGAAAAGAAGTCAAATTAAATCTAAACTACAAAAAAAAATTAGTTTGTCAAACTAACACTGCTTTGAAAAGTAGTTCAACTACATCTGAACTATACTGCGGAAAATGATCACAATCTGAGTCATGCTTACATGGAGCAACGACTGAACTGAGTGTTCAGAGTAAAGTCTGGGTGTGTTCGATTTAGGGACTAGGGTGGCCAAAACCTCACTTAGGCACGCCTTAGCGTGTGTTTTAAGGAGAGGACAAGGGGCAATTTTTGAGGTGGAATCAGGTAAATGCACTATTTTTAGGGAAATAGATTTGAATGTGGTCAAACTAACACCCAACTACTGCTAAGTGTAGTTAAACTAGTTATTGAAATACATGTAGTTAACTACTCCCAAACACTGCACACCACATCTCAAAAGGTCATAGTCCAGATGAGCCCATTTCTACCCAGAGCTGGGCAATATACTGATATTTATTGTTTCTGTCATCATGGGATCCTTTTTTAACTTACATTTCTATTTAGATTTATTTTAAAAAGTGAATATAAAATGTGATTTCTCACAAAGTGATTTCTGAAATATTTGAGAATGTTAATTAAAACGTATATCATATTTAATTTTGATATTGTATCACACTTCCCATTACCCCCGCAGTCCAGTATGACAAACCTAAGCAGATATTGTGATTAATCTGGATGGCAGATTTAACCTGTGCGCGTTGATTAAGCATTTGCGCAGCCACCCCTGCTCCCAGGTCTAATTAGCTCGACCCAGGGCAGGCGTGGCTGCTTAAACCAGCCGTCCCCACACCACAGCCCCCAACAGAGGAACAGTGACAGCCATTGACAGCAGGCTTGGCTGTGATGCGTTCTCTCAAAATAATGCTGTGTTCACATGGATTCAGGCAGACAGTTTGGCAGTAATGGCACTTTTAGGATGGCATGTGAAAGAGAAAACAAAAACGGGACAAGGAAAAGGCAGGACGGCATGTTGCTATGGCGATGGTATTGTTTACGACCAGCAAGCTAACTAACGGTGACTTTGCTCCTCGAGCAGGCTTGTTATCTGCTAATGCTAATTCAGTAATACAGCATAACAAACTTTCCATATATGTCCAGGTATTCTGCCCAGTGCTGTTAGTCGGCTGCCTTGTGTTAGCTTTTTTTGTGTGCAAAATTTCAGTTCAATTTCAAGCTCTGATCATATAATAAATCTATGTGTTGTTGCACCAAAATTATTAGCTTGTATTTGTCCAGATATAACGTGTTTTCTTCATGTACATTGTAGTCACGTAACATCCTGTTATAAATACTTTTACTTTGCAAAAAGTACAAGTATTTTTACTTTTGACGGCAATGCCATCTACCATTGTCATTGCTGGTATTCCCTGCTGGCCTCACCTAATTTTACCGTCCTGCTCTCATCCACTGAAATCACATCCGGTCTACTGTCTGCCTGAATCCATGTGAATGCAGCATAAGCAGCATTTGCTAGCTTGTAACGTAGCATTGCCAAATCTTGTGTAAGGAGCAGCACACCGCTAGCTGGGCTTTTAGATTCTTAGTATTGTTGAAATGTGGGTTCCAAGACAGTCTTGCCGTGGTACTAAAATGAAGCCTAAAATAATTTTTCATAATATTTTACCATTACTGAAAGAAAAATGGTAAAGACACTGTATTAAGGTACAATAGAGCAACTTTTCAGGAACATAAATGCACCTCAGATATTAGCATGGCATTTTTGTCAAATGTGGTAACTTTCATGGGATTATGTGGTGTTTTAAGATACGTTTTCAGATATCCAGTAGTGGTCAATCTGCAAACAATAACTACCAAATTTTTCAGTAGGCCTACAAGAAACATAATGTGAGACACAACTTTTTGTATGAATAAGGCAATGACTTGGGACCCACATGTCAAAAACATTGTCCTTTAAAATGGCTCCCCAAAGATTGACGAAAATGAGGCAGGGCAGCCTAACAGCCTACATTCTGGCAATATCTCTCCTCAAGATTAGCAAGTGTAAACAGAACAAGGATGCATTTACGTTCATTTGAAAATCTATAGTTTAGACCTCATCATGTGGGAATATGTGTGTGTGTACAACACACTGGTGTCTAGAAGGGATACAATTTTACCAGTTAAAATTTAAAAAGGTGGTTTATAAACCTACCCCCTACCTTAACCCTAACCTTAAAGGTATAATCTGTAATGCTGTCAAACAGCGACCTCTAGGCAAAACAGCCCCACTTGGTATTGCACTTTGTTTACTTTTTTGCAAAAAACATGTGACGTGTGGGTTGGAGTTTAGTAAGTTATTATACTGTGAATTTCTCCAGACCTCTCTTGGTAGAGTCTGAGGTGTGGCCAGCAGTTGCAACCCCTCCCCTATACCCACAGAAATCCCAATCGACATATCAGACGAAAACAAAAACTGTAAACAATGCGCAGTACCATGTTGTCATCCTTTGCCCAGAGATCGCTGTTTGACGACATTACAGATTCCACCTTTAAATTTAGTGAAGCTCTAGCGATTACAAGTGATCAGTGTGAGGTTGATGAGATTTGGCCTTACTTCTGTCTGTAGCTGTATCCCGTCTAGAAAAGACTACAGCACGCCTGCATTCAAACCCGGGTCTCCCGCATAGGAAGCCATACATCTACCAATCAGCCAAGGGAGATTTAGGTTTACTAGGCTTCAAGCAGGGTTTCTCTGCAATACACATACACGCGCACACACACACACACACAGCGGTGAATGTCAGATGTTAAATACCTCTCATATTGTGTGACAGATGGCGATAATAAAGCGGTGAGATGGACAGAAAGGTAAGGTTCACCTGGGTAGGGGCACGCAGAGCCATGGGAGTATCTCCATCCATCCAGCCACTGTCCCCATCTGTCAAACTCTGCAGAATGTCACCTCTAAACTCTAGATGGGCGTGCCAGAACGGACAGAGCTGCTAGCGCCTCTAAATCAGCAAAGACATGGGTCCTTGAAGGTTTCGCTAAGATCAAACACACAATATTGTGTCCTTCTCCTGATTGGGTAGAATGGAGATGCTTGATTCACTGTGACCATCAGGTTCACTGCACTGCAGGACTCTGACCAACAGGGGCACAACCCATTTTCCATAATATGTCCCCTTTAATACTCTGTCGCCCCCTGCAGGACTCTGACCAACAAAGGGAGACGGAGTATTAAAGGGGACATATTACGGAAAATGGCTTTTGCCTAGTCTTTGTATGGATTTGGCAGTCTGAAATGTTATTTAGTCACTGGGGGAAAATTACATAGGTTCTCCTTGCTGTTTGGCCAGGGTTTGAAGTCCTCAGATTAACAAGCCTAAAAAAAAAAAGTGCAGAATTATTATTGTGCTTTGTGGAGCCAGGGACACTACTTACCTAATGTACTGCCCAGTTTGTGAAAAGTTTTTTTTACTGGATGTGGGGTAGCCAAGCAGGGAAGGAAATAATTGCTTTAAAAAAAAAAATGCTGTGTGTGCCACAGCCACCAAAAACAATTCAATGCAAGAGACGAAAGAGGTGCTAGAAAATGAATAATTAAAATTTGAATTAGACAAGTTTCTTTGCAAAAACATTAATATGATTGAATGAACTTGAACGAAGTTCCCATCATCAGATGAATACATACTCTGGGCACAACATGTCTTCACCGCTGGCACAGCCAACGTCTCGGTAGACAAGACGTTAGTTAAGGTATAATAAATACATATTTGTATACCTCATGTCTTGGAGAAAGGTATGTTGACCCAAATGTAATAATTTTCCTTCTCTCTTTATGTTCGTTTTTCCCAACCCGTGAGTTTTATTGAAATCCTAATACATTCCTTGTTCCTTCTACTCTCCTTAGATCTAAAAAGGTACCCACACAGAAATAAAAGCACGAATCAATGACACAAGAAGTCAGACCAGTTTTTCATTAGTATTTTAATTCCAAAATTATTAGTTCATGATCTACAAAATACAAATAAATTCACAGCTTCTCAAAGCTGTGAGTCCCTCCAGTTTCAGCCATGCGTGTGTGTGTGTGTGTGTGTGTGTGTGTGTGTGTGTGTGTGTGTGTGTGTGTGTATAAAGTGTGGCAATTTCCCAATACTCCAGATTATGGCTAATCAAAATTGCATTACTCATCAAGTCTCTTGAGGTGAAACAACTACACACACACCCACACACTCAGTTGTACTAATTTAGTAGTATGCACTTTGTGATTGCCTCATTCACACAGAGAGGTTGGGCTGTACCCTAAATTCAGTCTTTGTTGTCAGTTGCTACCATCTTCTCCTCTCTCTTTCAGCACAAGGTCCAAAAGGTCAGGGTTGGGAAGGTTACTTCTAAAATGTAATCCGATACAGATTACAGATTACCTGCTGACAGCTGTAACTGGTAACGTAATCGATTGGATTACTCCAACACAGTAACATAACCTGATTACATATGATTACTTTGCCTCTTAAATGTACATAATCTGAGGGTCAAATTGACAATTTAGTCCAATCTACAGCCAGTCATTTGAGTGTTGTTGTGATCATCGCCTACAATCATGATGAACATTATTTAAAAGTAGTGTACTGACATTTGTGTCCTTAAATCTCACCATCAGAATTTCTTTCGCCCTCTCAAACATGTTTCTGAGTAATCCGGAAAGCAAAAATATCTGAAAACGGATTACTTTTTCTCTTGCCAATTTTTTTGTAATTTCATTACTGTAATCGACTTACATGCAATCCATTACCACCCAACCCTGCCAAAGTTACAGAGTGAGAGGGCTGCCAGGCATCTGTAGGCACAGAAGATGTGAGCTAACGTGGAGAGACTTATATCCCACCATCATTTTGGATGGTAACTTCTGAAAGTTCATGTCAAATAATACTCAAGGCGCCATTTTGGGAACACATACTGCTCAGAACGTTTGTAGTTTACGATTAGAATTTTGAGAACTGAACATTGTAATGATGATGTCCAAATGGTTATTGGTCATTTAACGCTATAGAATTCCAGAATTCCTAGATAGAATTCTGATAAAACATTACCCCCCCCCCCAAAAAAAAATACACCTTACACCTGAAAGAGTATCAATGAAATGCCAGAAAAAAAAGAGCAGATAGGGGGTATTAACATAGAGGGGTTCTTTTTACACCAAAAATGTAAACCATCTTTAAAGTGAATGTTGGTCCTCCAAGTGCACTCCAAGAATGTTGTAGCTGGCAACCCTCTATAAGCTACTGTCTCCCCCAAATTATGCTGTTGCATTTTGACTGAAGTCAGTATGTTGATGGCTTACATGTACACCCACAGGCCACAATGTATTAAGTAGTATGAGCTTTCAGACACATCTACCAGTAGTCTCATTCACACAGTACCATACTGCCCCCTGGAGGACAGAAACCATAAGGCAACATGACCACAGAGCAGGCAGAGCAGAGATAATGCCACATTATATCACCATTAAAACGCTGAATTGAGCCTAGATCTCTCTCATAAGAGACAATAACTAACGATTACAGTTGTAGAATATTTGGATAATCTGCTCTATGAGAACCGTTGGTTGAAGCCACTGCAAAAAATAAGCTTTGCAAGTGATTTTAGTCTATACTCAGAGACACAGAGTTACTGAGTTTACACTATACCTATTTTTGCAGCGTAGCATATCTTCGTGTGATGATGGGTTTGTAAAAAAGAAAAGGTATATATATCTACACTGATGTGTGCGCTGAGCACCGGCGTGGTGTGTCGGTGTGTCGGTGTGAAGCCGGGGTTTTAATAAAGTGCCTTGCAAAAGAAAACAGCAGCATTCCTGAGTAATGGAGTATTGGTTGTTTTCAGCTCGACCAGACTTATCACGGATAGATGTCATTTAGCAGGTGTAGTAGTTCACTATAGGCATTACAGCAGGCTTAAACAGACAGCAATCCACTGCCGTCGGGCTAAAAACCTTGTATCTCCAATCTCGTGTTTTTACTTGGGTTACAACAAGTTTACATGAGTCTCTGTTGTGAGCAACGAAAAACATATTCAACCTGCGTATAACATCAGAAATACACGTTTTTCTTCATTCCAGAAAAGTTTACCCATTTTTGGAGATAAGAAAAACTTCACCCAACAGCAGCGATTTGATTAGAAGATCAACAATTTAAAATGTTATACTGTGCTGAATCCCTTATGAATGGGAATAAGACCTCAGTGCCACTCCCAAATCATCAGCTGAATATGAATATGTACTGAACCAGGGTCAGATAGTATCTGCAAATCATTCTTAACATTTGTTTTAATGTGCGTGGGGTTTGCCACACATGGGACAATGCAATGGGTACCAGAAAGTTTAGACCATTTGAAAGTCAATTCAGTGCACTTTGCTGTGATTGACAGTATTCTTTACACAGAAATGAATGTGCAGCAAATCCCTCTCTGGTATATGCTACAAATCATTTGCAAACAGCCTACTACTTGACCCTGTTCTTTTCAATGGTCTTTTCTCAATTACCCACATCGTTTGTGCTCGCCTAAAACACTGCATGAGCAATTTAGTAGGTACTGAGAATGAAGTGTGGATGAAGCAAAGGAGGTATCTAGTAAAGACTTAACTGTAAAGACTATTGAAACTCATCCCTATGTGTTAGTCAAGTCAATCTCCAGTTGTATGACATCATGTAATGAACAAGAAAATCGAGTTAGACAGACTGTTACCACCACAGACATGACAAATTAACATTACGATGGCTGTGGCACTGATTGTTATATAAATACATGACAGTATAACATCGTTTGTGATTGATGGCTATTGGAAAAACTGATATCGTTGTGAGAATGGCACAGATCAAATTGCTACATAATTAGCAACTTATGCAACTATTAGGTACACGTTGTTAGTTCTACACTTAAGCACAAACACGGTCCTGGCTTACTGTAGCACTGCTCCCAATGCTGACAGTAAGGATGTAGGATCAGACAAACACATTCACAAGCCATAGCCCTAATCATAGGGCCAAGACAGACATAGATTAAGATTTAAAAAAACTAATTCTTAGTTAGTACTTACAGGAAACCTGTCCTTAGAGTCATTTGCAGGAATCACAGAAATGTTGGGATGACCCTCCTTAACTCAAACTTAAAACCTAAGTTTGGTCCTAAGCCCTAAAGCTAACATTAAATAATTACTTGCACCTAGCCTTAATTCTTCCATTCGAACATGCCCAGGTCATTTCAAACATCCCATTTAGATAGCTATACTTGGTTCTGTGTGCAGTCTTGTGCTGATTATGTCACTGACAAGAGGTGTCTCCCATAGTTAGCCGTGCAGTTTCTATGGGGACTCCAGTTGTAGAGGCCTAAAGCCCTCTGGTGTTTGCCCTCACCAGAGAGTAGGGCAACTGTAGATGTCCACGGCTGTTTGGATTCCAGTTCGTGATGAGAGAAATAATGAGACAGAGGTGGAAGGGGAAAAGGGGAAAACATGCATAGACACATACACGATTAATTCACTTCCTTTCTTCCCTCCTTCTTCCCTTGTGATTGGTCAGAGCAGCGACGGGGGGGTTGAATGGCAATGGTGACCAGTGATAAATGCCAATGCCTGATCTTCTCACCCTACCCAGTTAGCCTGACCTCTTCCGGTTATGCAGGTGTTTAAACTAACGTGTTATTTTAAAACAATGCCCAAAATAAATCTTGGGAAAGGGGTACAATGTAAGAGATTTTCATAAACGTCTAAGTCTCTGGTACACATATGGCTATTTGAAAAATGAATGCTACTCTTCATGGCAACATTTTGTGCCTGATGTTCCTCAAAGATTCTATCTGTAAAGGCCGGGCGAAGCGGGCAGGCCGAGAAGATCAGGCTCTGACGACAGATTGTTTGACCTTGTCTTGCAGGGCAGGACTCTGGCTCAGGAGGTTGGCGGGTAGAACATCAGGTCACGGAGCGCGCTCAGGAGATGATGCGGATGCCAAAGTACTTCTTTAACTGCTCCAGGAACATGAAGGTGAGCACCGTGTGAGGGATCAGCCGGATTCCTGCCGGGACCAGACCCTGCAACGCCATTGGACAGCTGGTTAGGACCCTGACCCTAATGACCGCCTGTCAATGATTGGCATAGCAATCCACCAATCCCACTGTCTATAAGGGGGCTACGTCCTTCTACATCAGTACATCAGAACCAAACTGAATGAGAAATAAATAAAGAGCAGGCAGCAACCGTTTGATGTAACATATTTGAAGTTAGGAGGAAAAGGTCAGGGGAAAAGGTGTTAAGGTGTTGTTAAAAAGGTGTTGTTGGAGACTTGTGAGACTGGGAAATGCTTTTCCAAGCCTCTGGAAGCCAATAATTGTTTTCTGCGAGAAGATATGGGGAGAAGATAACCTTGACAGACTTTAAATAACTTGAAAGATTAGATAACATCAGAGGGTCTTATCCGACAGCTGTTGTATTGTACAGTGGCAGCCAGAGAGCAAGGAGAACTAAGGTCAGAGATTTCACTAAGAGGCTTGGGATTATCTTGACATCGAGCTAAATGACTGAACGATTGACATAGTCTAATGGAAAACTGAAATGAGCATGAAGAGGCTCCTACGATGAAAAACTACTGGTATAGAATATAATATAGGTACTATACGTTTACTTTTAGTTTTAAGGTTATTTGTACATTTGGTCTCACACCTGTGAAAATAATGGATACTGTCTTCTAAGCCCATGTGGGTAGGGCATCATTTGATTTTGAATTATTATTCATTCATTCATTCGTTCATTCATTCATTCATTCATTCATTCATTCATTCATTCATTCATTCATTCATTCATTCATTCATTCATTCATTCATTCGTTCATACATTCATTCATAAACAGTGACGTAGGGGTAAAGCTAACTGGCCTTACACAAAGCACACTACCTGTG